>NDGN011531530.1:0-14725 GCA_002564285.1 Tympanoctomys barrerae
ACCAATTTGGTTTGAAATTGTTTCATTGCTATTTGTTTCTCAATAAAATTATGGGGAAAAAAGGAATAATGAATGAAGAGTCTCTGTAGGAAGCAAATGTGGAGAGTTATCAAGAAACATGTTCAGCCTTCAAGAAGGACGGTTTGAGAGCACACCGTGGAGAGGACCCTGTGGAGGTCACCCCTTGCTCTCTGCCTGGTGTTGCCTCTAAAATTGGTGCTGTTCATGTTGAGATGGGAATGTTTCCCCGGGAGTCACAGAGCATGCCATGTACACACATGTCAGTCCTTGAAATGTGGGCATTGCTTCCTGAGAGCCCTTCACAGGCAGATACAGGACCACTGTGATCCTCTTTGCTACAGTCAGCGGCCACGTGAGGAAGCCACTGGGACTCACGTGAGAGGTGCGAGGGTCTGTCACAACCTTTGGACTCTTTCCATGAACTGAAACTGAGGGAACCAATCATCCCAACACCAGCTGCTAGTGGTTATTCCAAAGGCAATTTTAGCACAGGCTTGCTCCTGTTAGCATTTGTTTATCTGTTGCACAGAGCCAATGAATAGCCCAAACTCCCTTCTCTCTGAAGATGATTTCACTTCCACCTTCCTAAAGCTGGTATTTAAAATATATTATGTTTTGGGATTCGTATTCACTCAAATTGACATGGAGAGAGAAAGCAAGTGACATTGCTCCCAGGCCTGTCACTGAGCTGATATATACAAGTGTGGCCACGTTGTATGTTTATGTTCTGCAGACATTCATTTGTAGGACAAATTATGGCTCAGTAACAGAAAATTCAAAGTCACCATAAATATTATTTTTCATAAAACTACTCTATTGCTAACCCAGGTGACACATCAGATTCCTGGTCATATCTCTGTCACTGATGGGAGGAGGATTGGAAAGGAGGGCGAGTTCAGGAGACCCACTCCTCCAGTGAGGGGTTATCAACCCATTCGGAAGGGCTCATGACACTTCCTCCTGCTTTGCATTTATTTTAATGCTCCTCCTGCTTTGTTCCCAGATAGCAAGGATTCCCCAGGGAACACACGCACGTGGTGCAGAGGGCCAGAGACAATCCCCAAGGCTCACACCAAGTAGTCAGCATCTTGGGACCTATGCAGAGCCCACACGAGACAGAGGTTGAGCTCCGGTTCTGCTAACGTTCCTTGGCTACGTTCTGATTCTTGTCATTGTACATGCATTACTATGGAACAGAATGAAAGCTCGCTGCAGAAATAATGAACTGCATAGCATTTAATTTATTATTTTGTATGCCCAGGCAAGTGCGCCCTCTGAGCTAATTTTGAGAGTAAATACTGTGGTGTCAACAAACTGCTAAAAACACACAAACCAGACTAGCTTATTGCTTGTTTCTAAGTTCATAGGACATAAGCTGCTGGAGCTGTTAAATTGAGGTGGAGAAGGTGTTTAATGGCAATACCCCTGTGGACAATGATTTCTACAGGATAAAGCACGAATAAGTGCATCCTTTTACCTCACTGTCTCTCCAACTGAAATCACGTTTTCCATGAAATAAGGATGAAGTAAAAGGAAGCGTTGCATTCATTCTGTCTCTGAGTGGGCTCATAGATACCCCTTACCCACGTCACCCGTGGGCAGCCTTCCTGTTCTAATCCGTTTCTGGGAACTTTTCAAATCCAGTCACTATGCCTGCAAGGAACTGGCTGATACTTGGGTCTGCTTTTTAATGCATTTCCAGTCTTCAAAATCCTGATTGCTTAAGAATCTCAGGAACACGTGAGCAAGGTATGAAGGTGCATTAGCTTCAAGAGCCTGGAGAGAATGTATATGTGCATAATTGTAAGAGCTCCCTGCTGCGCTGTGTGGGCTATGCTCTGAGCATTTAGCAAATGCTCTAGGTAGGTTATCATATTTGATCTCTCAGAAACTCTGAGGAGCCGCAACTCATCACCTGAGCTGAGAGCCAAGACACTATGACTGAGTCAGGCAATAGACTAAGTATCATATGGCAAGGTGAGTGTGACTGAGGCTTGAGTAACGGGCTCTGACTTCACACTGTGTCCTCGTGCTTCCTTCTGATGACTGTGCTTAGGCAGGCATGTGGGAGTGTGAGAAATGCCACGAGATGTGGGAACTCTCTGGAGTTCCAGGGAGATGTGTGACAAACTTGACGGGAGATGTTTTAGCAGAACAATATGATGTTTCATTGAAAGAGAAGAGCTTATGATAAAATACATCTCTTCCCTACTATTAAGTTTCTGGTTATATAAATAAAATTCACATCTGCTATAGTGAACCTGTTAAAGGGGTAAGAAACTGAAGAGAAATAGAATCCAAACACCACTTAAAAGTGTATTTAGTTCAAGTATTTTCAATTACAAAAGCCAAGCATCAGGAAATGACAACTGAGCATTACAGTTACCACCGCTGTCCCTGTAAGTGCTCCCCAAGACTTTGCTAGGGTTCCTACCTCTGAATGACATAAAGTGCTCCTCCGTATCTGTGTCCCCAGACTTGTTTCCTCCACAGGAGTTCTCTTTGCCTAGAAATTATCCAGAAATGAACAGCCAAAGTGTGATTACCTCAGTTCATCCTTATTACACCCTCATTCAGTATTAAAGGAAACTTGGTCTCTGTTATTGCATCATTCAGATAACTCAATTTCCTCACTCTTAGAATAGCCAGTGCCTGAGCCACTCAGGAATGACCTCACATCTGGTGTTTTTCTTCCGCTACAACCAGAATACCACGTTTCATTCATGTCTCTATTAACTCTAGTCCTTGTAACCAGGGCTTAATTGCGCTACAGCATGGTTACACACACCATGCTTCTCCACGTTTTTCTTTTTAAATCTGTATTATACTGACTCATAAGAGTAGAAATGTACTTCAGTGGGCTGCATCCTAGCAGAACAAGCAGAAAGAATCTTTCTGGATGAAGATTCTGTGGCACGTCATGTTATAGAGGTCAGATAAAAGTTGGGAAACAGCCCTGTCACATCTAAACTTGTCACCACATGGTCACTGAAGTCGTAGTGTCTTTCTTAGCTTTTGCTTTTTATCTATTTTTAATTCAAAAAGAATATTTTTAAAGATCATGTGTTACATACAGATTTATCAAAAATAGGACACTATTTAGGTATATAGTTATATAGTTGCTACATGCAGAAAACCCAAGGAACCAAGGAAGTCTTGTTAGCTTCCTCAAAGAAAACTAACTTGTTGATTTGCTGTTACTTGAATATTATTTGGTAAAAGAAACCTAAAATTTGTGGGGTTTGCTTGTCCCATCAGTTTTCAAGAGACATCTGACCACTGTAAGGAGGAGGCACAGAATTGGGTGGCATTTAAGAACAAGACAGGAAATACTGATCTTAATTATATCCACCATTTTCAATATGTTTTGAGATTTAAAAAATGGATGTCTGAATCACTTAGAGGAATTCCTGTTAGTTTAAATTTGACCATAATCCAGAGCTCGCCATCGCTGATTAGTCATGGACCAAAGTGCGGAAGGGTTGCCATCACCCTGGTCTACCCTACACTGGTGGGACCCCAGAAGCCACGCCTGTGGCACTGTGCACACCTCAGTGTCCTGTGCTTTTCCAGCTATGATAACGTCCAGCTGCAGGACTTCACTGGCTGAAAACAGGCACTGGCTCCTTGAGGATTCAAGGCCTGAACCGAAGCCTTAATTATTTACGTTCTTAGATAAGACATTTAACTTACTCCAATTTTTATATGACTGAATACAGTAAGTGTCCATGCAATAGGCCTGTTATGAAGCTTAAATGAGCAAAGGGAAGGAACACTGGATACAATTCCTTACATAGTATAATCTGTTTTAAAAGTAATTGTTATCACAATGCATGAGGTATCAGAACACAATTCAGAAAATCCAGTCTTCTGTTCCTTTGACATATGGTGCCCTGCAAGCACTACAGAGACGCAAACACACAGTCTTAAAGATTGAATTTGCTCCCTACAGAAAAATAAAATTTGGAGAAATAGGGACATATTTATACCAAAAAATGAAAATATAATCATTGAGAATATTCTTTAATTTTATTTACAAATCCACAGTTATCAAACCAACCTGAAGCCTCTAAATTATATTTGGCAAGCTTTTCTAGTGGGAATGCCTCCTACCATTTTACTGATGAAAATCACAGACACTCTGATAATTGCACCACCCTCAAGAAGATGGAAAGAATGAAAACGCAAATTGCTATGACTCTTGTCAGAAGAGCTACTTCATTAATATCTGTTGCCTGGTTTCCAAAATAATCTGGAAAATCTATCTAGCTGGATGGACTTGAACACATTCCTTATTCTTTGCAGCTTTTTAGGACATTTTCATTAATTTTTCTTGAAGCTTGGCACTTTTCTCTCTAATTCCCAACAGGAACATCCAGTCTCTCTTCAAGCCACATCCATCTGCACAACATCACTGCAAAAGAGGGCACCAAGCTGTATTTTGATGATGCAGAGTTTTATTGGCAGTAAGAAAGCTGAGGGCTGAGAAATTTCACCATGTTTGATGTTGATAGAGAAACAATGGCATGGAAAAGCATTTGCATAGAGAAACGATAAGCAATGTTTCAGTTAAAATTTTGCAAGCCTCCTGATTTTCAGCCAACATCATTACTGCTTTTAGAAGCTTTGAATTTGGTGTCAGTGATGAGAGGTATTAGTATTAGGCTTGAAAGTTTGGAAACAAGGAAAATCCATCCATCTGTTGAACATGAGAAGGACCACTTGCTCTAGAAGAGGATCCCTGGTTGTCTTTGGTAATCAGTAGCCATTTATTGGGCTGAGGTACTCCCCCTTAGTCTTTGTAAATTTATAAAAGGACGTCAAGGCTCTTAGTAGCCTCTCCAAGCTCTTGGGAACCATCTGCTCTAGTGTACAGACTGAGATTACTGGGCTTGCAGTCCAACAAGTACCAGAAGCAGATCCCAGATCAAAGATCCCAATGTAAGTCATTTAGTAGGGCAGTCAACACAGTAAACATCAAGAAGAGAGAAAAGAAGAGGTGCAGAGCGAAAGGGACAATTAAGACTATGATAAGTTAAGTTGTCCCTGCTGGCGACTGGAGCTTAATCTCTCTCTTTGAGGTTAATCTTCTTCAAAACTCCCGAAGCCAGCACAAAACTTGTATCTCAAAGTCAGCCTGAGGGATGGAGCAGTGGGGAAGAGCGCGTGCCACATCCCCTGAAGTTGGTTCTGCCCTGGACACAAGGTGCATCCAGTTCTTGAGATAACGGGCCATGGTGAGCGTGGCTGCAGTAGAAAGCTCTCCAGAGCGGGGGCCAGGTGCCCTTTGCCACCACGGTGAGGCCAGGAGAGCTGTGGTGGCATTACACCTGCCTGTCCCGAGCCCTGCAGTCCCCAGTGCCAGCCTCCAACAGCCCTCATGACACCAGCCTCTGCTTGCCCTGCTTGGCATTAACTACATCCTTAGCTCTGCTCCCTGGAGGATTTTTTAAAAATCTGTTTTAACAGATATAGGTCATTCAAATGGAGGAAAATTGTCTGTGCATCAGCTGCCCGTGGTGCAGTGAGAATAGCTTGAAGTCTGAGACTGGAGACAGAAATGTTTCTCAAGAAGTTTAGCATAATCTCTGCATGAATACATAATCTCTTGCTGAATTGGAAGGACATGATCAGATGGTGGAAAATACAGGATGCAAGACCAAGAGAACTGGGCTCTAATATCACACCTTGACGTCATAATTGTATATCTTCGGGAGAGAGTTCACCTTCAAGAAAGTCTACCTTCCAGAAAGTTCCCCTGAGGAACAGGAGAGCTGACGAATGCTGTAGCGGCTGTAATGGCTGACGTGCTTTTCCTGTGTAATAATGCTTTGCTCCTCTGTGCTTGCTGCACTAGGCAGGACTCCAATTAATGTGGGAAACTACAATAATTAAAAAATGAAATAGGGGATGAGCTCAGTGAACTAAGCACCTGCTTGGGCAAGCGCAGGAACCAGGATTCAGTCCCCACACTACGTGCCATGCCAGCCCCACCCACACCCCAGCCCTGGGCGCACTGAGCCAGCTACCCAGACCAGGTGTGGTGGCACATGCCTATAATCCCAGTGCTGGGGAGACTGAGACAGGAGGATCAGTATGAGTCCAAGCTGTGTAGTAAGACCCTGAACCAAATACATTAAAATAAATAAAATCAAAGAATCCTAACCGTGACAAGGACATTGAGCAGACGTGTTGTTTACTATTCCTTTCAACTCCACAATTCTACAAAGTAATATAACATGTATGTCCTATGCCTCAATACAGAATGGCAAAATGAGTCTATATGAGTAAAGTTAAATTAACAGTTTGCAAACAGTTACTGTGGATCTAATCTTATTTGCTTTGTGTATCTCCATGCTTTGCTACATCTGGAAAAGCCCCCGTGGTGTTTCTGTCATGTTCCCTCCACAAAGGCAGTAGCCAAGATACAGCACTTATTTTCTTCTTTACTCAGTCATTAGCATCTAGAATGCTGCCCGAGTCAGACAGCCCTGCATTCTGGGAGGCAGGGGGTTGGCTCATGACCTGTACCTGTTGTTCAGTGAGTAAGTGGGGGGAGGGCCAGGGCTGCATGCATGTGTGTGTTCAGATATTAAACAGAACTCCACGTCAACATTTAAATATGTTCTTCTCAACTAATACACTAAAGGTATCATCTCTCCTTCTAACTACGAAAGTATTGGAGACGAAGCACACATTGATGACACTGAATCACCGAAGGATGCCGTGCACTAGAGGGGGACCTTGCCGAACAATTTGGGAACAGTTCCATTTCAGCAGGAAGAAGTATCAGGACCCCATCAGCAAGAAATATTCCCACAAGAGCATCCCAGTGTAGAGGCTGACAGCAAATCCATACTAGAAATGTGATTTTTATCATTGATTTTAAGGTTAGACAAGATATTTAAAGTCCCTATGGATTGTAGCATTCACTGATTTTTATGTTTAATGTGATCATTAAAACTTCTTCAACTAATTATGTGAGAATTTAATGAAGTTTGATAAAAGCAGTGAACAAATTCCTTAGTCTGCTAATGAAAACCTGGTGATTTAAGGGTTAGTATGATACCTGTGAAAGTTCCAGAAGTGGTTAAGAACATGAATGCTGGATCTGTTCCGGGCTTTTCCCTGCTTATGTCATTAACTAATGATATGTTAGACTCAGCATAGTCACTAGGAGACTCAGTTGTAAGAGTTGTCAGGTGGGAATAATTCCTTCTTCACATAGATTTGGAAAGATTGAAAGTTGTTTACCTCTGCCGCATATTAGTACTCAATCACCACAGAAGTGATTTATTTTGTCTATCATCAGAGAGAGTTCAGCTAACGTCTCACGCATCAGTTGCACACCCACGAGGTCTCCGTCACAGGATTTCCTCTGCATCTTTGGATGCAGCAGATGACACGAAACACAAGTCTGTAACTTTATCTATCCAACAAGTGAAGTGAGCAGAATAGAAAGAAGGCTGCCTTACTTGATGCAAAGGGTCTAGCCCAGTGCCCACCTGCAAACACCATAGGCTTTTTGTCCTCATCGAAAGAACTACTTACACATTTTGTTTCTCAAACACAGTGTCGATTTTTAAAAAGTAACATGCTTTACATTCAATTTCTTATTTTCAAAATGGATTCAGTGTTGTCACACTTACAGCACCTGCTAATTTGGCCCTGGAAATATTATTTTCCAAAGGCTGAAATATTATTAGTCACATAAATGAAGTTTATTTCATAAATGACTCTATGTTAACATCTCTTCATAAAAATATAGGCAATAAAGCACAAGAAAAATTTAAACAAATTTATTATTACTTCCAAATATGCATGCAAATTAAACAAAGATGAATTAATAATCATGCATGAGAAAATATGTTGAAAATACTAACACTAGTATCTAGACATGTTCTTCAATAGATTATGCTAGAAATTCCCTCTAGTTCATTTCACTCATTAATTTATGTTAATTCATCTCTTTTTAAAAAAAAAAGTATATTTACAGAGTTATCTCAACTATATCAACTTTTATTTCATAGTAATTCTTATATTCTTGTAATTTTTTTTTCATGTGAAGGGTTTTCTTAACCCTACAGAATATTCCCCTGCTTATTTAGGCATTGCCCTATCTTTGAAACAGTAAGTTATTTCTAATTGTTTGTTGTAATAAATCCACTGGAGTTTATGATATCCTTGGACATAAATCATTGTTGCATATCTGATTATGTCTTCAGGGTAAATTCTCTGAAATATAATTACTAGAGCAAGGAATACAAATGCTTTTAAATCTCTTGTTTCACCTTATTAAATTTTCTTTGGAAAGGTCATTAAGTTTCTCTCTAGGTCTCTAGTGACTCCTCTTTCAATCAAAATAAAAGCCCAAGTTCTAGGAACAGCTGCCCTTGTGGCCTCCCGCTCAGGTTCCGCCTCCTTATGTAACACGCGTGTCCTCCTGGGCGTTCTCGCTAGATGCCACACGTGTTCACGATCCACTCTCGTGGCCCCATGGTGGTGCCTGGACCCTCCTGTTGGGTTACTGCTCTCTTTGTAGCCTGCTTGGGGGCTAGAAGACATCTAACAATATTTTCTTTACAGCTTCACCTCATTTCTTCTAAAGCACCCGCCTTCATAGTTCTTATTGCATAATAAACTTATTGTGTAACTTGCTATTTCCTATGACTGTGCTTTAGAAGCATCAGATGGGAGGAGATCTCTGCTCCTGCTGGTGCGTCCCAGCGGGCTACAGCAGCCTCATGCACTGGGAGTGCGCAGTGGCTGCTCAGTGGGCCCTGGTCAACCTACCACTAACTGTACATGAGTGTGTCGATCACGCGGGTCCCCCATTCCCCATGCTTTCTTCCAGGGCTCCTCCATTGATCATCTTCTCTCTCCATCTTCCCGGGGGCATTACTCATCATTTCTGTACCTGCCAGTTTTTAAAAATCATTAAACTTGTTTCCTATAATATTGATTTTGACATTTACTATTATTAAGAGCTTCAAAATCTCAAGAGTGTGTACATCTATATCTGTGACTCCTTAAATTTCTTTCAAGGATCCCACATCTAAAATTGCCACCTTTGAATAACTTTTTGATTAAAAGCCCAGTGACACAAGAGATAATTCTGAGACTCAACAAATGGGTTTCCACCGAATGAAAAAGTTCCTACACACCAAAGGAAACAAACAGCAGAGGAGACAGCATGCAGGAGGGGGAGGTTGGTGCCAGCTACTCCTCATGTGGAGAGCTAACGTTTAGACTACATAAATAACTCCAAAATTAGACTCAGCAAAATGAAGGACCCAATTAAAAAGTGGGCTCTGCTCAAAGGAGAAATACAAATGAGCAATAAATGCATGGGAAAATGGTCAACACTTTTGCCACTAAAGAAATGCATAGTAAAGCCACTTCTAGATACCACCTCACTGCAGAAAGAATGGCTGCCACGGAAAATCTCCTAACAAATACTGACGAGGACGTGGGGGAAAACGAACTTTCCTATATTTTTGGTTCTTTTATAAGCTAATAATACAACCACTATGGAAATCAATGTGAAGATTCCTAAAAAATTATAAACATAAATTGCATTTGATCTACCTATCACTTTCTAATTATCATCCCCAAAGTGTTAAATTATTATATTACAAAGATGCATGAATACCGGGGCCGGTGAGATAGCTCAGTGGACTAAGCGCCTGCTTAGGCAAGTGCAAGGACGGGGGTTTGATCCCCAGCACTGCGTGCCGCACTGGCCCCGCCCCCGGGCATGCTGAGCTGGCCACGTAGGCCTCTGAGACCAGGCGTGATAGCACATGCGTGTAATCCCAGCACTGGGGAGGCTGGAAAGAGGAGGATCACTATGAGTGAGACCCGGTACCAAATACATTATTTAAAAAGATACATGCATACAATATTTATAGCAACATAATTTATAAAAGCTAGATCTTGGAAACACTATCTATGTACATTTCTCAGTGAGTGGATAAGGAAAATGTGCTACTTATACATGATGGAGTACTACTCTGCCCTGAAGAAAGGTAAAACTGAGAAATTTGTAGGTGGTTTGTGGGTAAAACTTGAAAAACAGATAGTAAATGAAGTCAGAGGTAGGAGCCTAACTGTCACATGGTTTCTATTTATGGAATACTCAACATATTATTATGTGCCATGTAAGTGGCACAAAAAGTGGAAGGTAGATTGAGAGGAAGATGGAAGCAGTCCAGACGGCTTCAAACGTGTCTTAATGTATGTGCTGATTTGTTTCATCTATACTACTAGGTTCTCATAGTTCATTGAAAGAAAGGTTTGTGCTACATCTGTTTCTCCTTTGTAAGAAAACATGTGTATCCTTTGTCATGTGATCATTTGTAAAGAGTCCAACAGTACACAATGTAGTAATTTTTACCTTATTATTTTATTGTAAAATTTTGTTTTATTATTTCATAAAATTCAAAAATGGAAAAGAGAAAATAACTGTAAATGAGATTAAATAATAGAAAAACAAAATAATAGCACAAACAAAATAGCTGTCCTTGTAGTTCTACCTCGCTGTCAGCGAAATCTCCTCCCACGCCCTTCTCTATTTCTTTATCTAAGTCTGAATTTCAGGAAGCCCTCGCTCTTTCATGACACTTTAGTACTGAAGCAAAAGCATTTTTATTCGTTTGCTTTTCATGTGTACAACTTCCACAGATGCGCTGTGCTAAGGCGCGGGCGGCCCTGCTGGTGCGGCTTATCCTGCGATGTGAGTGCAGGGTCTCTCCCGGCTCTTCTCCGTGCCGCTCGGCTGGAGGAGTCCCGGCGCTCTTCTCACGCCCCCGCGGACCGGCTTCTCCCTTGCTTCTTATCTGTTCTCTGGTTCACGCTATCAGAGTTTCCTCCCAGGACTTGAGCTGGCTTCGAACAAAAATCTGTGCATTCAGCTTATTCACTGTGATTGTGGAACTGGAGAAAGGCGCCCTCTCTTGCTCTGGTTGGAATAAAAATGAAAACCATTCCTTTGTAACTGAAAATGTCACAACTAAATCTATATAATGGGCAAAGATCTAACGGAGCAAACACTGACAATATTTC
The DNA here is from genome assembly GCA_002564285.1 of Tympanoctomys barrerae. Lineage (NCBI taxonomy): Eukaryota > Metazoa > Chordata > Mammalia > Rodentia > Octodontidae > Tympanoctomys > Tympanoctomys barrerae. The sequence continues at coordinate 11,086 of NDGN011531530.1, forward strand.
TATCCACAGTAGCTGCTACGCAGATGTATTTGCGTATAAATCAATAAAATATTGATTATAAATCAATATTTATAATATTGATTTATATTATAAATATATAAACAAATATTTATTTGTTTATAAATCAATAAAATATTGATGTATAGTTCAAAAATAAGGCAGTCACTTTATTGTAAGAAGGTGAAGAAATTCTACTTGATGTTTATTCTGTTTGAGTTATACAAATTGCATCAGGGCATACCGAAGCGCGAGAGCACCGAAGGCCCGCGGTGGGCGAGCAGCTGTCACCCTTCCCGGCTCAGCGGCCAGACCCCGCGCTCCTGCAGAGCGTCGCCCGCCACGCGAGGCAGCCGCGCGGTGCAGCCCACGCCCGGGGCAGGCCGGCGTGCACGTGCCCGGCAGCGCAGAGCCTCGCAAGAGCCGAGCCAGGACCAGCCCGCTTCCAGTTCTGTCTCTTTTGCTTTCTTTCGCCTCCTGGTCTTCATTTCTCCAAGTTTGTTTTTGGCTAACCCTTTCCGTGGAAAGGATGAAACCGTCTTGCGTGAAATGCCAACTCGCTCTTGGGACGTGGACGGCGCTCTCTCCGGGAGGCTAACTCCTCCAGGGCTTGCTTCCAGCCCGCGAATCGTGTTGGCAGTGCTGCAGAGTACAAAAATGTTTATCTCTTTAAAAAATATTGTGTAAAAGTGTTATTTGGAAGGCGCAAGCCCTCATTTACTCATACCATACTTCTCAAATCATAATTAAAGCAACTAGAAACGGCAATGCCATGCTTTAATATAAAATTCACAGTATTCGAAGTGTCTCCGCCGGAGGTCTTCCCTGGCCGCCGCAGCGCGTGCGTTCGCCGTTGATGTCCTGCGCAGCCCTTCCCGCGCCGGCTGCCCGCGGCAGTGGCTCCGCTTGCTCCTGGGTGTCTCTGCTCTGGACTCCCCAAGGTCCCCAGCCCTGGGGGTCGTCTACTCGTGAAGCAGCACGAATGCTGTCTAGGTGCGATGGGGGCGGTGGGGCTTTGCTCAGGCCTTGATTCAAGATCTATGCTCATGTAGCTGTCAATGCTGTCCCTCAAAAGGGTTAAAATACACTTTCAGCACACTATGACACTGCTTGGAATACAATAAATGTCTGGTTATTTATTAAATAAATTAATATTAGTTCTCAAATTTGATTTTAAAAGAAAGAATAGCAAAGGTCCCAGTGACATGCCTTTTCCCTGGCCTACTTACATAACGAGGTCATGCATTTTACTTGGTGTCTGTTTTTCTTTTTATTTTTTCTGCAGTACTGGGGATTGAATTCAGGACCATATGCTTGCCAGGCAGGCACTTATTCTACTGAGCTTTCTCCCTGGCCCCCTCATTTTTCTATAGATAGTATTTAGTACAGACTCAACAGGGTCTCAGTACACAGCTCAGGCTCGTGATGATCCTACTGTTTTCAGCCTCCCAAGTGCTTAGATTACAGGCATGCGCCACCATGCCCAGTCTGAATTGGGGTGGGGGGCGGCCAGCATGGCATGTGGAGGATTGAACTCCAGTCCCTGAAACTGCCTAAGCAGGCACTTTAATCCACTGAGCTATCTGGCCGGCCCTTATTATAATTTTTATGCCATTATTTCATATGCCGTAAAAGAATGCCAGCTTCTATTTTGTTTTTTTTTGTTTTTTGAGATAGGGTCTTGCTATGCAATTTAGACTGGCCTTTAATTCATTTATGTAGTCCAGGTTGGCATCAAACTTTAGGCCACTTCCCAGCCTCAGCATCCCCAGAGCTGGGATTGCAGGCGTATATCACCATGCCCAGCCAAGACTGCCAGATCTTCCGAGGACGAGCTCATGCCTGCCAACCTCTGCACCATCCAGGAAGGGCACTGTAAACATAGTAGCATCATCAGTGCCTGCTAAAAGTCCCAGAAGCCATTTGATGAAATGTGACATGGAGAAAATGCTCTATTAATGGAGTTAACGTGAAGCTCAAATGAAAATATAAAACTGCCAAAACCACTTGGAAACATGTCAAGTGTCATTTAAACGTAAAGAGTCAGCGTAACTGTGATGATTTCCTGCTGCATGTAGTGAACCCCCCAGATTGCCAGGGCTCTTTGTGCTGTGCACTACCTACTCCAATTCAGCCCACCTTGGGCTTGACTTGTGTCATCGTTTATAGGTAGAGGAAAACTATTTGCTGACAGAAACCACATTTGCACTAGAGTTCTTTAGACAGATGTATTTACGAGAACCTTCAGAGATCAACTGAGATTCATGCAGGTTTAACCAAGAAACACTTTAGAATGCCTGGTGGGAGGCAGGCAGCACGAGGCGCTGAGAGATAAGTGGATGACAATGAGGGAAACGGGCATGCTCAGGGCCCTCGAGAGGGCGTTTTCCAAAGCAACACATCACCAGCTGTATTTTTACAGTTGCATAATTGGACCTTTTGGAAAAAGTTTAGAACAAATACTTTTTAAACTGCTTCACCTCTGCCTCTTACAAGACTTGATGAACACTTTAAAAAGAAATCCCTTCACAAAGACTTCTGTATACAAGTTTAACCTTTTGGATTTGAGAGCATAATGCTCTTGTCACGCAGGGATAAGCCATTACCATTACCTGGTGAACAAATCCTTTGATTCTTGGTATCAAGAGGTCTAATTAATTTTGATGGATTGGAATTAGTCGATATGTTTGACTACAGTAAAGATAAGTCAACCCCCCCTCCCCCTCGCTGCCACATCCCATCAAGGGACTCTGCCTCTAACTGAAAAAGAGCCGGGGAATTTGTTGTGCTCTCCTACAGAGCAGGGCAGGAGGCCAAGGACTTCAGCACTGTCAGCGCGACAGGGAATTTCCTCATACACATAACCATTGCATCTACGACTCTAGGATGGGTTGTGCTGTATGCTGTATGCCACACACCTTTCACACGTGAGTGTCACACAGGGTGTCTATCTGACCTGGATACCGTATGGACTCTGACATGACAGCTAGTCTCTCGTGGGCTTCTCATATTTCACATTGGCAGACTGCCTTGGAGGGAAGGAGTCGCCATGTTTATGCTGAGAAGTCAATTTCAGTAGTCAATATAACTCCAAATAAAATGGTAAGGACTCATCACAGTTGCCTAAATCAGCTTGGAAAATTTTCTCAATGGTGTTTTAGTCTCGTGCAGTCTTTCAGCAAGGTTGCTGAAGGTATGGCTTATCTGTCCACTAGTGTGCTGGACTGCTGTAGAGTTGAGGAAAATCTTTCTTCAGGAACATGCAAACAGCATACATTGGAAAAAAAGATAAGAGCCTTTTTCCTGCCCAAGGAAACTGGTATAAGCAGGAATCCTCGTCTGTCTTCCAGGCCACTGGAAATGATTGTTGTGTATGATACCATGAAAACTAGTTCTTCTGGAAACATTATTTTGTAAATTTGGGTTGTTTGGGGGATTTTTTTGGAAACCACATTCTTCTGCATGTTCTTTTATCCTTTAGAAGACCCATCTTTGACATCTCTTCTCCCTCTGGTTTTAAATGGTTGGAAACATTTTAACCAATTAACATTCAACCACTTAGAATTTTTTTTTTTTTGGTAGAACCAGGGATTGAACTCAGATCCTTGCATTTGTCAGTCAAGCGCTTATCCTACTGAGCCAT
>NDGN011531535.1:1876-12733 GCA_002564285.1 Tympanoctomys barrerae
CTCTCTCTCTCTCTCTCTCTCTCTCTCTCTCTCTCTCTCTCTCTCTCTTTCTCTCTCTCACTCAGGTTGCGGAGGTTAAGAATTCTTGGGTATTCCATGAACAAGTAAAACATCAGCAACAAAATCAATTGCTAGGGCAGAGCTTCAGCCAGCCTCAGAGCTTTTCATTGAAGGGAATGCCAGGCTATCTGCAAGCCACCTAGATCATCTGAAAAGTCAGGGGAGGAGGAGGAGGAGCAGCGAGGTGGACCCTTTAGGGAGCTGTGTGCTCCAACCTTCACCAAGGTATTCCACAAGAAGCCCTTTAAAAGGGTTTTGGAAGGAAAGTCACCTTTTAATAGCCAAAGAAGCATCCCTTTTAGCGACACAGCTCAGCACATAGCCAGTTTCCCAACGTTTGGAAGTCCTTTAACAGTTTATGGAAGGCCACCCTTTAAACCAATCCAACAGCTCCTTTCTCCATAACCTGATTTTAGAGGTGTTTCATTATCTCTAATTACTCGGGGTAAATGGTGATTACACAGTGTTTTAATCATCAGTTTGGGCAGCAGTTACTCTAAACTCAGGGAAGCCCAGACTCCCATGGGTATTTTTGGAAGGTACGGTGACTAGTCGGTGCATGCTTTCTAGTACCTCCGCACGTGGTACCCAGGTGAGCCCCGGCCGCTGCTCAGAGCCAGAGGGAGCGACGCCCTAGGCCCGCCAGCATCTGCGGGCCGCAGCACAGCTCCGGCTTCCGGGACCCGGGCCTGTGAGGCCCGGCCCGGCGGCGGGTAGGAGGATGTGGGCGGGGCTCCCATCTCCAGAAAGGGAGGCGAGCTAGGGAGGAGGGAAAAAGGGAGGGGCTGCCGGGCAAGAGGAGGAGGAAGGAAAGAAAGAAAGCGAGCGAGGGAAAGAGAAGGAGTAGATGCAGGAGGGCAGTGGAGGAAGGTGGGAGGGAAGGCGCGCAGACTGAAGCTAGGTGAGTTCTGGACGGGACCCTGCGACGCCGGGCTGAGCGCCTCGCTTCTGACCCTGATAGGATTCCCGTCCGAGCCGTCCCGAGCCTGCAGCGCCCCATCCCCGGCCCTCGCCCCGATCCGTTCCAAGGTGCCCAGGAGCTGCTTCGGGCGAGCCCGCTACTGCGGGGACCCATGGTGAGCGAGGTACCTGTGCTGGCGAGGGGCGCACTTGGAGGGGGCCGAGCCCGACTTAGGGAGAAGCTGGAGCGCCGGGTGCAACCGAGGGAGAAGGTGGCCCGTCGCACACCCCGCAACGGTGTTGCTGGATGGAGGTGGGGATGCTGCTGAACACCTCCCCATCTGCTCTTCCCCTTGCCGACCACCTTCTCCATTCCCACGTTGGGAGGTTCGCGGCAGAGAGGCGGAAAGGAGAGACCTTCTCGGTCGGGGGTCGTTGGGAAAGGTGGGGTTTGGGTCTCCGCACTACCCGAGGGCCGGCGGCTGTGATTCCCAGACGGGAAGGACCGTAGAGAGGTGAGAGCCAAATGGCTCTGAGCTCCAGAGGGAAGGAGGGCGTCGAGGGACCTGGACACGGGCGGAGGACACCGAGCCGGGCTAGGTCTGTGGCGCGGAGCGCTGCCGCGCTGTATTCGGGAGAGTGCCGGCCGCCTTGAAGCTGCGTCGAGGGGACCGGCGCTCACCTTGTCCCAGAGAGCTGGCGAGCAGCGGCTGCGGGACGCGCGCACTCCACGCGCGGCTTCCCCAGACCGGCTGCCACCGATTACTTCACGGTGTGGGGCTCCAGGATGTTGTCGCGTCCCAAGGGGAGATCCTGGCGGGTCGCGCGGCTCCCCCAGCCCCTCAGCACAACGACAGCTCGAGAAATGGCTCCGGGACTGGGGTTCTTGCGAACCCTTTCCCCACGGGTGTTAGAGCCGGGCCTCAGATTACTCCTGGGCACAGCTTTGGTTGATAGTTTGTGAGTATCGTGGTTTTATAAGCTGTAAGCTTTTGTGAGACTTTAAAACCCCAAGGGGCACATGCTTGGTAAACTGAGGCCACCTGAAACTTCGGCGTGGGAAGAAGATTCGCGTTGGGAAGCAAAGAGCAGCCACCCTGAGTTGTATCCCCGCCCCCGCCTCCCTCATAAAAATAAAGTTACAGAGAAGAAGTTTTATCTCTGTAACTTAAAAATGGGGGCGGTGATTAGTTATAGTCAATATGAAATTGAAACACGAACCCGCTTCCCCGCACGCTCCGCGGCAGCGCGGAGAACTGTCCGGCTGCCACTCCGGCGGCCCCGGGGCCTAAGGTGGGCGCGGGGTCTCGGGCTCGCGCCTCCCTCGGTGCTCTTGCCTGCCTCTGCCTACTTCCCTGCTCCGGGAGATCTCGTGGAGCTTTCTAAGGGCTCCAGTGTTATCAAAGTAAAAGCAAAAGGGGAAAAAAGCCACTTTGCTTTCGCCACCCCTTTCCTGGTTTGCTCCAGCGCCAGCGTGGGACGGGAAGAGGAGAAACCGCTCCAACGCCGGCGCGGCTGTCGCCGGGCGTGGACTGTCGCGCAGGGGCGCCCTCGGCCTCCGCACCCGGACGCGCGGTGTCGGGTAGCGCCGGAGAAAGGGCAAAGTTGCTGCTCCGTCTTTTACTTCTCTTTTTAAGTGGCTTCTTGCAAAGTTTTCCAAAGACAGCTTAGGCTTGGAAAGGGAAAGCGTGGCCACCATCCCGTGCCCTCGCGTTCCGATGCAAACCAAGGCGGAAACCCGGCACAGGCTCGTGTCGGGGAGGCCGGGAGGAATAGGCGCCGGGGCGGGAATCGTGGGTCTCTGCCCCGAGGCGACGCAGTGCACGCAGCCTGGCGGAATTGTGCCAGCTCGAATATCTGAAGCGGCCCTTGCGTTAGGTGACCCTGCGCACGGCTTCTGCAGGTCACCCCGGGCATTGCTTGAGCTGTGGGTTGGTAAAATTGTTACAGGAATATTTGCTACGACTCTGCAGATGGTGCAAAGAGGAAAGGGGTGGGGGAGGAAGTGGCGCGCGCGGGCGGGGCGGGGGTGTAGTGGTTTAAAAAATAAGCCAAGCGGGGGAGCTGGAGCCCCAGCCCGAGGTCGAGTGCAGGCCGTGAGCTGTTCACAGTTCGCTCCACTCCTGGGAACACAGTGGGATTTCCTTTCTGCGCCCGGTCGGGAGTTGCAAAACCTCCGCGACATTGTAAGACCTGAAACCTGGGATGCGCCCTTCTTTTGGCCACGCCTCTTTTTGAACTTGTCTGGAACCGGGAGCCTGGGCGTCTGTGCCTCTGCCTTGAATGCCCCGCCGATCACTTTCTAGGGGGTCCGCTTTACTGGGCGGGGTTGAGGAGCGAGCTGGGTGCAATGGCAGGCGGAGTACGTGCGGGCATTCTGTGAACTGGAACTAGAAAAATGTTTCTAGCAGCCTGTCCCTTTTAACTTTCCCACACCGGCGACACCCTGAATCCCTCTCCTCCCGGCCCGGAGCGCTGCAGAGAGGGCAGCAACTGTGGCTTAATTGGCTGCCCAGCTGGTTTGAGCATCTACAGGCGCCCGCCACGGGTGGATGCCGGTCTCCGAGAGCACCATTTGGCTCCCTGGAGACCCGGCACGAGCGCGCGTGTGCCTGTGTACTCTAGGTCCCTCGGGGCTTTTTCCGTTTCAAGCGCCTCCCAGGGGTGAAGCTTCGGGCAGCCCCAGCGCGGATGCCCCCCTCCCCGAGTCGCTTATGCGCTGCGAAGCGCAGTCCCACTGCAGTCCCCAGACTCGCCGGCTTCAGGCACTCGCGCGCGGGTCTGGACTGACACGCCGCGCACCGCAGGTAGAGGCGACCGCCGGGCCGGAGGCCGGATCCTCCCGCGCGGCTGGTGCTAGGTCTGCGGCGCCGCATCCAGGGGCGGGCTGAGAGGAGGCGGAGGGTGGAGTGGGCAGGGCGGGCGCCCCAGCGCTCGGGGTGGGGCCTGTGCGCTCACGTGACTCGGAGGGGCTGGAAGAAAAACAGAGCCTGTCTGCGCTGGAGTCTCATTATATTCAAATATTCATTTTAGGAGCCATTCCGTAGTGCCATTCCGAGCGACGCGCTGCCGCAGCTTCTCTGAGCCTTTCCAGCAAGTCTGTTCAAGATTGGCTGTCAAGAATCATGGACTGTTATTATATGCCTTGTTTTCTGTCAGTGAGTAGAAACCTCTTCCTTCCCCCTCCCTGGAGTTGCTCTGACCCCTCGCCCCCACCCCGGGTCGCCGTCTGTCCCTCCCGTCGGACCTTCCTTCCAGCATCCGAGCTCCGCACCCTGGCTGCGCTGTCGCTCTCCTCTTGGCCTCGCAGCCCGTATGCTACTAGCTTGCCGGTTGCCCTTAAAGCCCTGCTGGCCCCTACTCGCCCTCTGTGATTCGGTGCGTTGCAGGGAAGGGGAACGTGAGGGGACTGACTACACGGAAAAGGTCCCCCGTCCAGTCCGGGGTTGTACCTTGGAAGACTGACCACTCTGTGTCCCAGCCCCGCTGGCTTCGGGAGCGCCCGGTGTCCCCATGGCGCATTCCCAGCCTCTTGTCAAAATTCGCCGAGTTTTCTGTGGAATCACCGCATCCCCTGTCCTGGGAGCGAGTCTGCGGGCGCGATTCGATGTTCTTTTCTTGCTGGCCATTTCAAACTCATCAGCTGCCGGTCCAGCCATCCGCACAGACCCCAGACACCTTTCCCAGCCGCTGCCCAAGGCCCCTATGTTCGCCTTGTCCCCTCTCTGCTTTTACTTCTTTCTGCTCACAAACAGTTGGAAATCGTGGAAGTTGGGCTCAGGGGGTGGAGGAAGAAAGGGGGTGGAGGAAAAGGGGGAGACGCTGGAGGTCCAAAGTGGAAAGCAATGGCATTTTAATTCTCCTTCCCCCACCCCTTCCCTAGCCCCTCAATGTTAACTGTTTATCCTTGAAGAATCCACGCTGAGATCATGGCTCAGATACCAGTTGGGACAAAAAAAGATTAACAGGATGGAGGCTAACTGATTTGGGGTTATTTGACTGTAAACAAGTTAGACCAAGTAATTACAGGGCAATTCTTACTTTCAGGCCTTTCGTGGTTGCAGCTGCTGCTAGTGGTGGGGTGCAAGGGGGAAAACACACTTGATCTTTCTGACCTGTTTTCCATCTTGACCCTCCCGACCAGCCCTATATGCATATGTGGCGACATCTCTGTTTCTCTCTGTTTATTGGTGTTTGTTTATTCTTTAACCTTCCACCTTCTCCTCCTTCCCAGAGACACCATGATTCCTGGTAACCGAATGCTGATGGTCGTTTTATTATGCCAAGTCCTGCTAGGAGGCTCGAGCCATGCTAGTTTGATACCTGAGACGGGGAAGAAAAAAGTCGCCGAGATTCAGGGCCACGCGGGAGGACGCCGCTCCGGGCAGAGCCATGAGCTCCTGCGGGACTTCGAGGCGACACTTCTGCAGATGTTCGGGCTGCACCGCCGCCCGCAGCCCAGTAAGAGCGCCATCATCCCGGATTACATGCGGGATCTGTACCGGCTGCAGTCTGGGGAGGAGGAGGAGGAAGAGCAGGTCCACGGCACCAGTCTGGAGTACCCGGAGCGCCCTGCCAGCCGGGCCAACACCGTGAGGAGCTTCCACCATGAAGGTCAGTCCCTGCCCCCACCGGGTGGGGGAGGGCAGCGAGCGGGGCTGGCTGGAGGCCGAGGAAGCCCTGGGGAAGACAGTTCAGGTTACATCAAAGCCCCACTCCTGGAGGCTGAGGAACCCGCCGCTACTTACCTCCAAGAATTTCCAGAGCTGCCGCTGAACTTATTTTCTAGAGACAGAGGGGGAGGGGTCTCCGGGAAAGGGACCACGCCACTCAGACTAGCTAGCCTCAGCGGTGTGTTTTGGCCATATCAAAGCCTTTTCTGCCTGTTTTTTTTTTTTTTTTCAAAGCACCTACTGATTTAATATTACAGCTGCGTGTTTGTCAGGTTTATTCAATAGGGGCCTTGTAATCTGATCTGAATGTTTCCTAGCGGATGTTTCTTTTCCAAAGTAAATCTGAGTTATTAATCCACCAGCATCATTACTGTGTTGGAATTTATTTTCCCCTCTGTAACATGATCAACAAGGCATGCTCTGTGTTCCCAAGATCGCTGGGGAAATGTTTAGTAACATACTCGAAGAGTGGAAGAGAGAGAGAGGGGCTGTGTGCGTGTTTCCTCCTGCCCCTGCACTCTTGGCCCCTCTTTTTCTTTACAACTCCTTGTAAAGAAAACTGTGTACACCAAGCCAAGAGGGGGTTTTTTAAAGGGGAGTCCGGAGGTGGTGGAGTAAAGGAGTTGACACATGGAAATTATTAGACATATAAAGGAGGTTGGGAGATACTTTCTGCCTTTGGTGCTTGATAAATGCTAGCTGAGTTCTGCTTGCTCGCTGGCTGCCTTACTTCCCACTCCTTCAAATGAAGAAGCCCTGCTAATAGCCTTCCACCAGCTAAGCAGAATTCACCACTCACCTGCTCTTTCTCCCCCACCTGTGCCCAGAACATATGGAGAGCGTTCCAGGGACCAGCAAGAACTCTGCCTTCCGTTTCCTCTTTAACCTCAGCAGCATCCCTGAGAACGAGGTGATTTCGTCTGCAGAGCTCAGGCTCTTCCGGGAACAGGTGGCCCAGGGCCCAGACTGGGACCAGGGCTTCCATCGCATAAACATTTATGAGGTTATGAGGCCCCCGACGGACGCGGTGGCCGGGCACCTCATCATGAGACTACTGGACACGAGACTGGTCCACCACAATGTGACACAGTGGGAAACTTTTGATGTAAGCCCTGCGGTCCTTCGCTGGACCCGGGAGAAGCAGCCCAACCATGGGCTGGCTGTGGAGGTGACTCACCTCCATCACACAAGGACCCACCAGGGCCAGCATGTCAGGATTAGCCGATCGTTACCTCAAGGGAGTGGGGATTGGGCCCAGCTGCGGCCCCTCCTGGTCACCTTTGGCCATGATGGCCGGGGCCATGCCTTAACCCGACGCCAGAGGGCCAAGCGCAGCCCTAAGCATCACCCACAGCGGTCCAGGAAAAAGAATAAGAACTGCCGGCGCCACTCTCTCTATGTGGACTTCAGCGATGTGGGCTGGAATGACTGGATTGTAGCCCCACCAGGCTACCAGGCCTTCTACTGCCACGGGGACTGCCCCTTTCCACTGGCGGATCACCTCAACTCCACCAACCACGCCATTGTGCAGACCCTGGTCAACTCTGTCAACTCCAGTATCCCCAAGGCCTGTTGTGTCCCCACTGAACTGAGCGCCATCTCTATGCTGTACCTGGATGAGTATGACAAGGTGGTATTGAAAAATTATCAGGAGATGGTTGTGGAGGGATGTGGATGCCGCTGAGATGGATCTAGGCAGCCCTTCAAGACAGACAGATGCACACACAAACACACCTCCCCATCCACTCACCCATACACCACACAGACTGCTTCCTTATAGCTGGACTTTTATCTTAAAAAAAAAAAAGAGGAAAAAACCCTAAACATTCACCTTGACCTTATTTATGACCTTACGTGCAAATGTTTTGACCATATTGATCATATATTTTGACAAAATATATTTATAACTACGTATTAAAAGAAAAATAAAATGAGTCATTATTTTAAAAGTAAACAATGGCCTTTTTTCTCTTTAGTCTTTTCTACTGTATCCCTTTTAAATGAGCTTGTTTTCTGGGGAGGTGGAGTTAGGAGAGGAGTGAAGCCTGAAGGTGGTACGTGGTGGTGGTGGAGTGTGGTGGTGGTGGAGTTGAAGGGACCGGAAGTGAACTGCTGGCAGAGGCAAATGGTAATTGTGGGCATGAATTGTTTTCCATTTCTAGTTAATGCTAACAAGGATGCGGCATCCTCTCCCATCTGGGTGACACATGCCTTGGAGAACCAGGGATGAAAGGAGAGGGTCCCTTGAAAGACTGGGTTCAGGGCTTCTAGAACATCTCTGGTTCACCTGTTAAAGCTGCATCCCAACCCAGGGGGCCGGGGGAGTCTCAGCTCTAGGGAGTCAGTTCCCCCCTCTGCTTTTCATGATACCCCAGGGTATCTATACTTACAACAGGGATGAAAAATGCGCATTAAACGTATGTGTCTGTGGTTTCTCCCTTCAAATAGGAGGGTTTTGAGGTGGGTGTGTGTTTAGATTTAGAAATAGGCTTTACTCAGTAGAAAGTGCACTCACCTTCCAAAAGTTTGGTGACTACTTTAAGATTCCACATAGTAGCATTCTCCAGTGTTTCTTGACATTTTTCTTTGTCCCTTGTTCCCCAAAAGAAGCCTTCATCAAGTTAAGACCAACAGACCGAGCTAGGGTGTCTGGGAAGTTGGCAGTGGGGTCAGATACTGAAAGTCAGAACTTTAAACAGGCCCTGTGCTTCCATTACCTGGACTCGCAGGTCAAATGCCAGTCTTCTCTCTGCTCTGCCTCCCCTTTGTATGCTTCTCTGCACCTGGGCAGAATAGAATGGCCTACACTGGCAGGTCTGATGTTTGGGCCAGAGTTTCTTCGAGCAGCCAGCTTAATTTTCAGCCCTACAGTAACAAAGGGTGGTGCTGGTTGGCTTGGGAGTAGGGAATCTCTGTGTCACGGGCAGAGACATGTCATTCCGGAAGGGTATGGTGTAGCGGTGAAGAGGATCAGAGAAGTCTTTGGTCTTCATTACCACCTACAACTAAGCAAGCCTTTAGTCCCAGCCTTCTCAGGCTCGTCTGTGGGCTTGGCCTACTGGAGTGGGTTGGGGGCCTGCAGTGGACAGTGTCCTTGTGTTGTCTTTGAGAGGACTGATGGATGTGCATTTCTGTATCCTGAAGGGATAGGCGGGAGTAGTGGCAGAGCTGCTGTTGCTGGCGCTGTGTGTGTGCCCTCTGCGAGAACGTGCGGGAGGCACATGGCTGGTGTGCGTTTTCTGTGTGTGATGTGTGTGCATTCTTGTACACAGTCATGCACATGCTCCTGGGGGTGGGGTGGGTGAAGCAGGACTCATTTTTGTTTTTAATTACTGAAGTCCTGCAATCCTCCAAAAGGAGCAGCTTAGTGGAAACCAATAAAAATAGAAGTGGGGTGGTTGCCAAAGCCCCAGCTCCCTGGAGAGCGCAGGTGGAGAGAGGAGATCAGAGCCCCAGGCTAAGGCAGCAAGACTCCACAGTTCCTCCCAAACTCCCCGCAAACAGGGACCTTTCCCCCCTCTCCCAGCCCCCCCAGGTCGCTGCCCCTTTGATTAATGGTATGGAGCTTGAATAAATCATTTAGGGGAAGCCCATTATGGCTTCCCCCTCCGGCAGCCCAGTTTTGTTTTTGCCCGATTGCCAGCAACTTTGCTTTGCCTGTATCACTGCAAAGGAAGCCAAGATCCCCAGCACTTGTGCCAGTGATGCCGGGCAAGTCCTGAGCCCCCGGCGGTCCAGGTCAGGTCACTTTCTAGCAAGCTCTCCCCCGCCTCCTCCCCCTCCTTTTACTGGCTTATTTTCAAGAATGGATAATGTTGTTTATTTGTTCAGCCAAATATTTGGTCTGGGGAATTTACCATGAAATTCTGTGAATTGCATATACCTAGTTAACAAAATAGTCCTAATGCCACAAACGTTAGCATGAAAAACAACGACCAATGACCTGCTTTAACTCTTTAAATCCTGTTTGAAAGCTTAGTTTCGAGGCGCCGGCTAGATAAGGAATTGGAGATGAGCAGATGTGACCTAAGATAGGGTTTGGCAGTTTATATTTCTTTGTACGGTGGTGCCTTACAGAAGCTGTAGGGTGGTCCTTTCGGGTCTAGCCATACCTTTTCCCAGAGTAATGCTCCCATTACTCAAAGGAAGATGAGGAAAGAAAAACTCCCTTGAGGAGTTCAGCAAAGTCTTAACCACATCAGAGGCGCCTGCTTGGTAATTCCCTGCCCATTCCTTAAAATGGAGCCAGCTTCTGAGGCGCTAANAAAAAAAAAAAAAAAAAAAAAAAGAGGGGGGACGCCTTCAACATTCCCTGCTTTCGTTGTATAATGCTTCCAGAACCTGCCAGGTGACCCGCTGACTTTGTTTTCCCTCTCGATCACTCTCATTCCACAACCCCCACCCCTCACCTCCCGCCGTCCGCAGCGCCACCCTGCTAGGGCTTTGCGCGCCCCGACGCTGGGTACCCCAGTAATCCCCGGCCTGGGACAGACAGCAGGATCTGCCCCCCCCCCCCGTGGGGACCTCCAGGGACGTGCACCTGGCAGCGATGCCCTCGGACTGTAGGGCAGGGGTCCTCTCACCCTGCCCTGGCAGGACCAGTCCAGTTCATCCGCCCTAGGGGGTCGGGCCCAGGTGACTTCGCGCGCACAGCCGGATCTGATTAGCGCGAGCGAGTCCTCTGGCGGTTGCGCGGCAGATTGAAGGCGAACAGGGGTCAAACGGGCGCGCGGGAGCGTGGAGTCGGGGTGGGGTGGGGAGTTCCCTGTGGTGGAGAGGTGTGGAGATCTTCCGGGGATTTCTGTACGGAGCAGAGAGCGGGAGAGAGGGAGTAAGCAAGTCTTGTCCCTCGCTGCAGGGACGTGCGGGAGTCACGGTGCAGATGTGGACGGTGGGGGTCGAGCCAACGGCTGCAGGTCTGTGGTGCAGGCCGGCTCTGAAACCGAACCCAGCCACGACCTCAGTCTTCTCCAGGGACCTGCAGAGTGTCAGGCCCCCAGGCCAGGCCTAGAAGGTGTGCCACAGAACCTGCCGGTTCCTTTTCGAAGTGAGAACCCCGCAGTGGAGGATAACAGCATGCTAACACCACCCCCCCCCCCGCCCGCGCCCCCCAGGCCTCTGGTCCAGGGACCCTGGGAGTGCCAGCCCGGTGCAGGATCTCAGAGCTGTTAGCTAGGCAAGTGCCGTTGTCATTGAGATGCACCCTCAGCCCTGAACATTTCCA
>NDGN011531559.1:2924-14806 GCA_002564285.1 Tympanoctomys barrerae
AGAGAGAGAGAGAGAGAGAGAGAGAGAGAGAGAGAGAGAGAGAGTCTCAGATATTCCACTGAGCAGGTGTAGGTAGTGTTTGAGTTATCCACAGCCAGCATCTGGAGCAAGCAAGCTAACATCCTCCAGGTACACCACAGGGGGAAAAAAATCTTTGCTTTGTGTTTAGTTCAGTTTTAAGAACCCTGATAATAAAACCCTGGTGCCTGACAACTGTGTTATCTACAGCCAGCTTTTTAAATTCATTGCGCCAGGTTGTTCATTTTGAAATCTGTGTTCTATGTACACTGGAGAATATTTTCTCTTTTTCCAAACTTCAAGAAAATGGTTGGAATAGAAACACAGGGATTTTTTTTTTTTTTTTTTTTTTTTTTTTAGTCTGGCCATCCATAGCTTATCGACATGAAAGTTAAAGCAGCAGCAGCAGCAGCAGCAGGGGTGGACCGACGCCTGTCCCCCGCCACCTGTGGGCATGCTTGAGACGTAGGACAGCTTTCTCAGTCTCCTTCCACTGGGGCTCAGGAATGCGTAACTCTATGGAATTTATACACCCTCCATCGGCCTCTCCATCAGCGAGTGTATTTGGTGCAAGCTGGAGAGTCCAGGGTTTATGCTGGGCACTCCCGCTCCAGCCCTACAGGGCAATTCTCCCGTGACCTCTGTCTCTACCAGCCAGGCTGCTCCCACTGAAGATGCTGCTTTATCTGCACCTCACTGCCTGGGAAGCTGTAGCAAGACTTCTTCACCATTTTCTTCAACCCAGTGACACATAGGATGGATAGAAAGGGCTCCAGATCCACTCTTCATTCTTCTGTTTCTCTCCACCGAAGCAGACCTCACACCTCTACCTGTTCTTTTCCAATTCCTTGGATTTCCTAGATCAGATAGTTTCACGAATGTTGCCAAAAGGGAGAAATCCTTTCTTGGCCTGTTTTGGTTTTGTTTTGTTTTTTCCTATCTCTCACCTGAAGATGAGAATCCATGCAGGCATGTGTCAAGTCAGGAGATCAGGGAATTTGATTCGGGTCAAAGGCAGCCAATCCAACCCTAGCAGGTTGCGTAGGGCTCACATGGCTGCCCTTATTGAGCTGGTCCTCCATGCCTCGTTTTCCTCAGAGGCAAATTTCCTCCGGCATGGTTCCCAGCCTTGCCTGCAGTGTCTCTGGAGGGGAAACCATCTGAGCATGGCTTTCAAGGCGCCTCAAAGTCACCCAGCTGCTCGCCTGTGCTTCTTCTCCCCATAGGGTTAGGACCTTTCCCAGCATTGCCTGGCTCCATGCTCCTCGCTCCACCCAGACGAGCTGGCCCCTTCTCCATCCCATCCAAGCTTTTCCCAAAGCTCCAAGTTTTACTCAACTCTCATCATTTGTGCCCAAGAGAACACACCAGCTCCTCACATGGGCTCCTCGGCCCTTCCATCCCTCCTCCACGTGGGTAGCACGTTGCTTGATGATCACGGTCGTCTGCCCTGCTGGGACTCTGGGACACCTCCATGTAGATTTACCACCAACAGTGTTCAGCAAGGGCTCCACATGCCATCATTGAAACTCAACAAGTAGGCCAAGAAACGCTCTGTGTCAGATTACTAAGACAGTCTGACACAGTTTGAGCTTGCTAGAGCAAGGAAATTCAGCCTGTTCCAGCACTCTCCTCTCTGTGAGACAGATGTTATGTAGACTTAAGCAGTGTGAAGAAAAAGAAAGGAAAAAAAGAAAGTCAACAAGCAATCACAATATGGCGATGCACGTACCAATTTCCCAAAACAAACCTTCCTATTCCACGTTCCTAATACACTGTGACTTTAAAAGGCTGTTGGCAAAACACAAAAAGAGAAGACAAAAAAAAAAAAACTCAACAAATGTTGACTTCTAAATAAATAAGAATTTTCCCTGCTTGCTTATTGCTGAATCTGCATAGACTAGACATTGGACATTCACTTATTGAGCGTCAAATCTAGTTTGTTTCTTCTTTGTAGATATTGTATGTTGCTGTTCTTTTAAAGGTATTCAATAATAGTTGCTATACTGAACATTGTTGTCTTCGATGCAGTTGCTCAGATTACCAGATATGAGCATGTAAAATTTGTCAAAATAAAAAATTTGAAACATTAACTGATCCCTTCAAAAAGCTGATAGAAATGAGTAGTTAATCACCTTAGATATCCTGACTACAATACACTCATGATTCCCCTTCCTTTTTAAATCTTTTTTTTTCTCATTCCCTCATTCAAATTGTTGCATATGGCTTTAAAAATTACAGCATTGATAAGCTTCTTAATGATCTTATCTTTCAGGATTTATTTCAGGGGCCTCCTAGGACATTCTGTAAAGCCCCCATGGCACTGTGATAGGAAGTTGAGTTCTTTTTAAGAAAGAGAAGGACAATCTTTTTAAAATTTTGTTCATTTTCCTTTTTGGTGAAACACTAATAATAGCACTAATGGGAAACACTTGCTAGCAGTCATGATGCACCAGGCACCACCCCAAGCACTCAATGCAAATGCATCTTATGGCCGTGACTATCCTCGGAGACGGATATAACTATTACCTTCATTTCATAAATAAGGTATCTGAGGCCCAGCTAGGTTAAGTGAATTCAAGCCAGACAGCAGATACAGAAAGGGCGTTCTGATTTTCAGTCTGCTTCACGCTTTACCTTCTGCCTCTACACTGCTCATGTTCTTCGAGCTCTCCTGCAGCCTTCCAAGCAGGCAGAGGAGAGGTGACTGTCTTCCTGCCACTGCTAGAGGAAGAGAGGCTCTGAGACGCACCGTGGATTTGGTCGCGATCAGCCGGCTAGTTAATGGCAGAGCCTGTTAGGGACAGATCTGCCCGTCCCTCCGGGCCCCGTCCTGGACACAGCGCTATCCTCACACAGCACTCCGTCGTAGCTGGGGCACAGTTGCATGGTGCTGTGCAGGGGTTTGTATGCGGGGGATCCATTCCCACCTTGCAAATGCAACCTCCGTCTCCCGAGGAGAGGCCCCTGCCTCTCTAGCTGATGGTTCGGCAATTTCATTTGCAAGGCATTGCGGGCTTTGACTATTTTAGAGCCTTTTCAAAGCCTCTGTATGCCCCTTGGCACACATCAGACTGGCTGGAAGGCCCTAGGGGTGAACACACCCTAAATCGCATGCAGATCCTCAAGAGTTAGTGCAATTTTGAGTGAGAATTTGACATTCTGAGACACACCATGTCTGCGCGAGGCCTGACCAGGCTCTGGATTTCTTTTCAAGCCCATTTAAAGGCAGATTCTTAATTGAACTTTTAAAATACGATGCTTATACACTGTTTGACTCCTGTTTATATCTCTGAAGGCATACTTTAATTGAGCCTATTAGTTTTATTATAAGTATTACTGTTTTCATTACTACATGTTCTAAAAATAATAGCGCAGCTTTGCAAATCTGTGCATTGGAGTCGGCTTCATTTCCGTCAGGGCCCGAAGTCAAGGTTCAGGTGAGGGGGGTCTTTGGAGAATGCTTCTGCAGAGCAGAGCCACGTTCTCAGGAAGAGCAGGCCGGATGCATCTCAGTGCTGGAGAGCAATCGGAGAGGCTCTTGCCCACAGCGACAGCACATAGCCCCCGCTCCGTGGTGCACTCAATTAAAGGGCCCGATGGAGAGGCGGTGGACCAGTTGGGCCCTTGTATACTTTGTCCTCATCCGACTCATTTTCTCCGCAGAGGCAAACTCCGGTGGTTCTTCAAGCGGAAGGGTGAGCTGGAGAGGGAGAGCGGGAGGGCACCGTCTGCTGTGCCCTCATCGGAAACATTTGCTCTCCCGCCTTGGATCCGCGCCTTAATGGCTTCTATTTTTCTGCTCACAGGGTGTTTTCATCATTGTTAGCTCATGCTGAAAACTAATCAGTGGCCAGGCACGCCCCCTCCTCCATCTCCTTCCACTTACAGCTCGTCATTCTTGGGACTTCAGAGAGAAAGAGCTTTGGGTGAAGCCACCCCATTATCCCTTTGTTTCTGGGATCTTTGTTGATGGCGTCTGCCTTTGCACCTCCGGATCCTGATAGCTCCGATGTTTGGCAGAGACACGAAAAGAAAATAAATCAATATTGCCATGGAGATTATCATTTCTGAGCCTGACTTAATTAGGAATTATTAAAAATGGCTCCATTGAATTAGAAGAATTAGAAGGGCTCCTCTGTTGAATGCAGGCTTCACTGATGCGTGCTAAGTAGCAACTAGGTTCATTACCAAAAGTTAGATTCATTAGGTTATATAATTTGCAAGTTTCTATTCTTAATTTCTCCTAGCCAATTCCAATTATTTTCTTGAAATAGCATAATTAGTGGCAGGGGAAAAAAAGTACATTACCGTGACACAAAAATAACATTTTCCTTCCTATTTGGTCACAAAAATCTTCTGAATGTGTTTTGTGGCTCTGTGGAATAGCCCTGGCATGGCCACAGACTTGTGCCACGGAACGTAGTCTCCTATTCACTCTCAGCCCGCTTCTCACCTGCCGCTCTGAGTTTTAGCAGCAACAGGTAGTCCAGGGAGCAATTTCGTCTTGGTCTCTAAAGAAAAGCTTGAGATTTGCGCTTGCCTTTTTGTACCTAATTAAAATGTCCCCAGAATGTCTTGGTGCCTTTTTTCTCCTCCCTTCTTTTTTTTTTTTTCCTTCAGGAGAAAGTAATTGAGGCTCCATGGAGCCTCGTGGACATGACCTTTTGGAAACATCCACGCTGTTGTTCACGGTGTGGAAGCTTTACTGAGGGGAGGCAGCTGGGTGCAAAGGAAAGAATGCGGAACCTTTTGGAAATGATTTCAAATTGGATATCCTAATAGGCAATTCCATAACTTGCTTGTCTTCTAAATGCTTCTGTGGCTTTCTGTATTTCTTATTATCTTGCGTGAGTAAGCATGTAGCTCAGGTAAAAACTACTTATTCCAAAGCAGAGAAAGTCTGACAATTAGCCAGTTGATTTCAGCTAAATAAACAGCTGAGCTGGAATGTTCCAGTTGACAAAAGAAGGAAAGAGAGAGGGAGGCAGGGAGGGAGGGGGAAGAAAGGGGGAAAGGCAGAAAAGAAATGTCCTACGGGCTTCGCTGTCATTCTGGAGGAGTCAAGGATGAACGAAGTCTTCCTTGTGACTTTCCCTTCCTTTGGAGCCAGACTCTGTACCGTGGTGTCTCGGATCTAGCTCTAGATTTTGCCCATGTTGGACATTATGGGCTTTAGGCTATTGTAGTCAAGGGTGTACTTGATGCTTGGGTGGTATTATTTATTGGAGAATTCATCATGCTTAAAATCTGACACTGCTAACTAGTTGCAGTTCTGCTTTTGCAAATGGCTTAGTGGTGAGCATTTTCCCTGGGGTGGAGGCGCTACAAGGAACAAACCCAGAATCCTGAGCCCGGGGACTTCCCCAGTGTCGCCTAGCTGTGTGGGCTCCTTGATTCCAACAGAGGATGAGAATCAGCGCACGGCCCACGCTGAAACGTCAGATGTGAGTAGTAAGAAGTACCTGGCATGTCTTTCCTCCAAATCCAAAGGAATATTGAGCACCTGGCTCCTAGGAATCAGATCATTTTGATACTAAGCTTTTAAAATTTCAGAATCTGCTAAGAACAGACTGCCTCTGAGGAAAGAGAATTGTCAGTCAGTATTATCCCCTTCACTTAAATGACCAAAGGACTCCCTCTTGCTGGAGCATGCCCTGGGTCTGTCGCCCGCAGCCTTGCCATCTGCCAAGGCCTGTGCTCAGCAAGTTACTCTGATGGCCACATGCTACCTGTGCCAGCTAAATTGAGAAGTCATCATTTATTATACATTTAAAATTATTGCAGCCTTGAAACTCTCCCCCTACAATAAGCAAAGAACACTCATCGCACCAAGTTTCCGTGCAGTACATGAGCTACAGAGACCTGTGGTTGGATTTCACTATTTTTGGTCCACTGAGTGGATGTCTCCAAATATTTTTAACTGCTTTTTCTTTTTTGCATAAAAATGATATGGTCAGTGGACAGAGCGTGGGGTGTTGGTAGGGGGCTGCAGCTCTGCCTGGTGACAGAGTGCCCAGCGCTCTGTCCTCTGCAGGCCAGCTACCCTGCCCTTCACAGCTGCCTCCCTCCCTCAGGAGACCCTGGGAAGCAGACTGGCCACGGCGCCCAGGTGACGGAGGCTTTCAGGCACACATGGCTCTCGGCGCTTGTCTCTGTGCTCGTTTCCTTCATTTCCCACGTGTGCGGTGAATCATGGAGACTTCATTCTGCGTAAACACACGTGAGTCAAGGAACAAGGAAGAAACGAGCCCAAAGGTGGAAGCGGGAGGAACGCCACCTCGGGAGGAGAAAGGGCAGTGTTGCTTCACCATCTTCTAAATCGGGGTTAGCTGCTCACTCCTTCTCTCCCGCTGCTTGAGAAACAAAATGCTCCACCTGGGAGCATTCTAATTCTTATCTCTAAGAATTTTTTTAACCTTCGTTACATCTGACCGGAAGTCCATCAGAGTCCACAGGAATTCTGAGCTCTGGAATCACCAGCTGACCTATACTCTCAAAATTCTTAGCCTTCTTGTTTCCAGAAAAAGACACAAGCGCTCTCGTGGAGTTGGTGCTCGGTCCAGGTAGAGGGGTGAGTGCTCACACGCTCTGCTTAACACAAAATGTTTGCCTGTGGGAATCTACACCAGCCCGATCCCCACGTGGGTTCTTCTCCCTCATAGCTTAACCAAGGACTCTTTTCTGAGGTCAAAAAGCTGACACGTTAACTACCTCTGCTGAGAAAGTTTCAGAAAATACATATGAAGTAAAGTCTCTGGAAGAAGGACCAACTTCTAGGATTGCACCTTTGGGTCCTGTGGGAACCACAGACCAGTAACACCACTCTTCATCATAACACCTACCATCTAAGAACAGGCTCTGTGTAGGACTCAGTGCTTTACTAGATGGCTGATATTATTCCCATTTTATAGTGAGGAAGGCTGAGGCTTGAAAGTTAAATGAATGACCGCAATCCACAGCCAATAAATGGCAGAGCTGGGTTTGGGATTTGGGTCCACCCTAATGCCCACCTCACACACTACCTACCATGCTTTGCACACTACTTACTGCCAATGTACCCAGCCTCCAGCCTGGGGAAGCCAGACAGCCTACAGCAAGGCTCAGCCATTCACAAAGAAAGGCACACACCTCACAGCTGATTCTCTGAGCCACTGACAGATTGTTTGGTCATTTTAAGGCCTTGGGGACATCGGAGGTCCTGAGAACTGACTGGCTGAAGCCAACACCTCTCTTCAATGCTCAGGTGCAGATAGAAGCCCTGGTAGACTCTGAAAGACAAAAGCAACTCTTTCAAACGTTGCCTTCCTTCCTGGTCTGAAAAAATAATTTTTTCCAGCCTCCGAGACTGCCGTGCCAAAGTTGAGGGGAACACTGCGTTTAATTAGAGAAGTGTTGCATGCATACGGCGAAAGATGCCAATGGGAAGTTTGGTGGAGAATTTTGAGTCAGAGCAAGAGCAGGATTTACGGGCCTTTGTTAGAAAGCCTTCGCCACCAAGGCTTACAGCGGGCGTCTTAAGCTGGACAGCTGAGGATCTTCTGCACACAGACAGCCAGACGTCTTGCCACTGCCTCATGCTGAATGAAAATATTTCTAATGAGTGCGGCCCCCTTGGAAAGAGGTAGTTTCAGAACATGTGATGATACATTTTATTAATGAGGCAACTTTCCACTGTGCTTCATGCTGGCTGAATCCTTTGTGCTGTCGTTAATCGTGGCAAGGCTAACTGGAGACAGAGCCAGATGGCGTCATTTTTCCCTGAAGAGGAGACATCAGTGACAATTTAAGGGACCTCAACAAATACTGGAAGCTATCAAATACACTTTTACATTTAAGAAGGCAAAGCAACACCAAGAAGCTAGGCTGAGGGAAGATACTCTCTTGGCTTTCAATGATAGGAGAATCATAGGACTGATGATACTAGAACCATTTGGGGAAAGCTACGGCTGCACCCTAGGTTCCCACTACCCAGTTTGAACATGTACCCTGGTTTGGGAGACAGCCATTGGGTAGGAGCAGTCACCTTTGCCTGTGGATGCCTGAGAGGATGCGCCCTTTACCAGGGAGTGGAAAGGTGAAACATTGAATGAATGAATGAATGAATGAATGAATGAATGAATGAATGAATAAGCGAGCGTAGTGGCTGATGTGTGATCTCTCATCTGTGGCTCGGGTGCAGAACAGACTGGAGGAAGTTCTGGCTATCTGGCTGAGATGAATTCACCCAAAATCAGTGCAATTGCTAGCACCTCTTACTGTCCTGCAGGTGTCTCCCGAGAGCATTCTGTGACGCTACCACAGGCCAAGAATCCCTAAACCAGTTCTACTTCCAGGGACACAAAGGTACATGAAGACCATGGTCAGAAGCCCCTTCAGCTGCCTGCCTACATGCTTAGCATGCGGCTGGCTCGGAGGGCTTGGCCTCTAGGAGGAGATTCACTGACTACAACATGAACAACTTATCCTTCTCTCACTGCTGCCTTCACCTTGTACTAAAGGGGACCCCCAGAGTGCTTGGGCGTGCTCAGCCTTATCATCTGAGGGTGGGAAGGAGACATGGGAGGTTCAACACCCTGCTTGGGGCAATGTTGTGGCCCAGCCAGACGGGGAGAGAGGAATTCTTTGAATGGCACTGTCAGATTTTTCCGTGACCTGTGTGCCCAAACTTTCAAGATGCAAGATTTTGAGACTGAAATCTATCTTGAAGGGACACAGAGGAGGCAACCTGGAACCTGTGAGTCTTTTCTGCCTCCTTCAGTTTAGCATTCTACCTCAACTTCATTTCAAAATCTCTTCTAAGTGGAATGCATCTCCCAACTTTGGAGAAAGTTCTCCAGACTGAGTCCCCAGCCCCTCCCCTCTCCCTGGACTGCCTCTCTGTCAAGTGCTTAGCGATCTGTAAATAGACTTTTCAACTCTCTGGTTAACAGAAATCATTTGGGCAACTCCTTTCAGGATGCTGCAGTTCTGTCTCATGTGAATAATCACTACCAAATTTGCTCTGTTTTGAAAGCTGGCAGTACTATGTTGGGACTTAGATGGAAGGATTCACGCAGTCCAGTGGAACTTTCCGTAGCAATGGAGACACCCCACAGTGCCACTGCCCAAGAGGGCAGGCACCAGCCACATGTGGTTACTGAGTGCTTAAACTGTGGCTAATGTGGCAAGGAGTGGAGTTTTAGGTTTAATTTTTGTTCACTGAAAATTTAACAGTCATGAGTGGCTCTTACAGAGGATGCACACAGCTCTAGAGATTCGGGGTTATTTGAAGAGGTCAGGAGCCACATGGGTGAGTCCAGTTCTGTTCCTCAGGGTGTGGGGTCTCCACTGTGTGCGGCTTAGTCTCCTCATGCAGAACCTGGAGACAACTTAGCCTCTCCTTTGTAATGAGGATTCTCTGCGGCATGCTTGGCCCATGTCTCAATGGTGACCCTGTGAACACCCTTCTGTGTTTGCTGGAGTGATTCAAAGCGAGGTTGGCTTCTAGGACTTGCTAGTCACACTGGGTGTGCATGTGGAGCCGAGCAATTCCCAGAGCACAGGGACAGGGTTATGTACGTGCTCACAGCAACCGACCGGAAGGCCGCTTTCTTAAAACCATGCTCTGTGCACTTTCTCTGTAATCCACACTACGAACCAGACAACAGTGGGCGTCTTCTTTCCCACATCAGTGAAGGCAACCGAACCCCAACAGAGAGAAGCAACGAGGCAGGAGAGAAGTGTAGTCAGTGCCGTGGCGTCTTGGGCAGCAGGCCGTCACCTGCCCTGACTCATGGCCCACGGCCGCCCCACCCCTGCCTTCACCTGAACGCCAGCCGGAATCTCCAGGTTACGATCTGCACGGGGTCTCCCTCCAGACCTGTGTCCAGGCCAAGCTTGCACACCTGCAAGTTGTCCTTGGCTTGATGGGTGGGGGTGGCTGAGCACTTTGTCATAGTCCCCTATCACCCTGATGGGAGTTATCAAGATCATAATTTTAGCAAACAGTTCACACACACACACACACACACACACACACATGCACATGCACACACCCCGCTGGACATCTCCGTCCTCTGTGTAGACGCCCCCTCTGCACCGTACACATCCGAGAAGCCCTTCCCAAGCTGGCTCCAGACTCAAGCTGCCCTAGGTCCCTGGGTTTGACATTTTCCAAATTTCATCTAATTGTCTTCATTGTGTATTTCAGTTTCCACTTTAGACACTCCGAAGAAAACATGTTTCTGCACATGGTCCTGGGGTGACATTTTTGTGGTTTAGGAAATCTGGATCCAATCTACTGGATAAACTGTGGCTCTGGAGGCCCTTTCTTTCCTGGTTACATCTTGAAACTTCCATTCTACAGGGCCGAAGTCTACAGGCTTGTCATAACATTCCCTCAGCCCTGAACTTGCTTTCCTCGTGTTTATTTGCAAGCAGAATTTTAAAAGCACCACGTGATACAGAAAAGATTTGGCACCAATTTCTCTATGTGTGTGTCTAAAGTATTTCTTTTCTGTCATGTAACTCTCAAGTCACAATGAACATTTATCTTTTCTTTTGCTACACCCGTACAGCTCTCCGAAACCAAGGCATTGTAAGCCGGGTGAGTTCACAGAGAGATGCGCAGTGAAAAGCTAGTTGTTGTTTTTGGTTTAAAAAAAAAATATTTCCCCAAGAAGTTTCCGAAGATGGCTCTGATGGAGCTGATGAAATCGTTGTGGAGCCCAAAGAAAAAAGTTCCAAAGGACAAAGCGCACAGCAGCTTCCACATGGCACGTAAACAATTGCCTTCTCAAGAGCTGGACAAGAAAGCGATGGATCCCCCACTACAAAACAGAAATCCAGAGGCTTCTCCCCTCCGCGCCCTGAGCGGGATGCGGAGCCCCGGGCCTTGGCCGCAGGGCTGTGCGTGGGTATCGGGGGAGAGCGGCGGCTCGGAGGGGCTCTTCCACAGGCCCGGAGACGAGCCGGGAGGGGTAACCCCGAGTGCGGCTCTGGCAACCTTTTCGGCTTGGGAAAGAAGGAGCTCTCTTCTCCCTTTTCCGGGCACTCACGTCTGGCTTGCATTTAGGGAGGTGATTAATTCAGTGCTGACATTCCTTGACTTGTCCACGTAGTTTGGAGGGTAGGCAAAGAAGGTGTCTCTGGGGTCCTCACAACACTACGATTAAACTTGGAGGGGAGACCGATCGGCGGTGGCTGCGTGCCAGAGGCGGAAGTTCTGAAAGGCAAAGGAAAGCATTGCGCTCGGCTGGCCAGGCTTCCCTGGGACTAAAGGGTGTCGCCAGACTACAGAGATCCACGCAGGTGGACACAGACACAGAAACACGAGCCAAAGCCTTTCCACACGTGCTTTGCTCCAGAAGAGCTAGCCCCAAGCAATAGTGAGAGATATTTAGTTAAAATGGCAATGCTTACACTTAAAATTTGTAGAAAGCAGCCCTTGGAAAGGCTGCGGCAGAAGGATCACACGTCAGAACTCAGCAGAGGGGTCAGGGCATGCAGCTCAGTGAGAAGGCCCTGGGTTCAATCCCTGGGACCGAAAACTAATCATGCAAAGGACATCAGCACCTCCCGCACCTGTGGAATTTGCTGTTGACTTCACTCTGTTTCGTCATCTGCACCAAACCAAGAAACTTCCGAAGCTCCAGACTGGATCTTCTGCACTGCTAAAACCCAGGTGAGCAACAAGACATCTGGAAAATAGTGATATGGAAGAAGGAAGGAAGGAAGGACGGACCAAAGGAGGGAAGGAAGGAAGGACGGACCGAAGGAGGGAAGGAAGGAAGGAAGGAAGGAAGGAAGGAAGGAAGGACCGAAGGAGGGAAGGAAGGAAGGAAGGAAGGAAGGAAGGAAGGAAGGAAGGAAGGAAGGAAGGA
>NDGN011531571.1:3863-20035 GCA_002564285.1 Tympanoctomys barrerae
TTCCCTGGCAAGCACAAGGGTCTGAGTTCAATCCCTGGTTCCACCAAAAAAAAAAAAAAAAGATAAGAATGATAATTTATTTAAAAGAAGGCAAATAAATGCAAAAGTTTCAAACTGACATCTACAAGATACCTCCAATGGACAAATTACCCTGAGTAAATTGCCAAGATTTAAAAAAATGAACATTTCATAAAAAAATACAGGATTTAAGCTAACTCAAAATATAAATAATTTTTAAAAATTTTTATTCAATATTCTGTGCCCACTTTTCTGCAAAGCTCTCTAATTATCCCTGGTTCTTAAACTACTTTCCTTCCCACTTTCTATTGTTTAGCAAGTACCACTGGGACTAGAGTTTAAACTCCTAGTGGAGGAGGGAGACAGGGAGATCTTGATTCAAATCCCAGCTTTTGTATCAACAAGCTGCATAACCCCAGGAACCTCTTTAGGTTAACATTTCCTCACCATAATAAGATAACAGTCATTATTGTTCAGAGGTTAAAAAATGAATCAACATGTATAAGAGCAAACCCCAAATTAAATGTTCAATAAATTATAGCTATTACTACTTAGATTACAATTACTAAATCTATTTAATTTAAACTATAAACATTTTTTCCATTAATAGACTATGGTATAAAGAAAAACTCTAAACACTGTTGTCAATCATTCCAAAAGCTCCTTTATGAAATAAGCATAACAATACAAATAGCAGTGCTGATCTGTTGTACTAAAATGAGTAAATACTTGTGAAATGGTTAAACCTAATACAAGGCACATACTAAGTT
The DNA here is from genome assembly GCA_002564285.1 of Tympanoctomys barrerae. Taxonomy (NCBI): domain Eukaryota; kingdom Metazoa; phylum Chordata; class Mammalia; order Rodentia; family Octodontidae; genus Tympanoctomys; species Tympanoctomys barrerae. The sequence goes on from NDGN011531571.1 coordinate 4,652, forward strand.
GAAAAAGTTGTTACAAGTAACAGTATTAGTTGTAGTTCCCAGAGGGCTGGCATACATGAGCTTTAATAAATATTTGATGAAAAGCAAGTCATGAGCCAAAATGTATCTCAATGAATGAACATAAACTCACTTACCAAGATTATTTCTTTGTATGGTCTTGAGTACTCTCAACTACCCCATATGCTTAGGTTAATGTTGAAAATCTTGGTGAAAACAAGTCCTGTCAAATATGTAGAAACAAACCTCATGAATTGGGCTTGAACACAAACAAGAAACAAATAACTAGTGGCAAGCACAAAGCACACACATTATATGGAGTTCATAATTTATTCCTCAAGAAGTTTTAGAGGAGCCCTGTTTCATGACCAGTAGAACTACACCTGAATTGGCTGCACGTGAGAATTCTTTTCTGTCTCTGCAATACTCTCAGCATGTAAATTAGAACAAATACAAAAAGAATTTTTCAAGGGTAATAGTTCCAGCCTTCAGCAGAAATGAAGAGAGTTGGTCAAGCAGCAGCAGTGGTGGTTCTCCACTAAATGATACTAAAAAAACATGATTTGATCTTTAGCATCGTAATCATCTCAGCTGAAGTATTTTTCAATTAGTCTGAAAATGATTAAAAAATGCTTAATTCATCAAGTATTTAATTTAACACAAAGGTAAAATCTCTCCTGGTTAAAATAATACACATATTCCAGATTCCCTGTCACGTCAAGAAAATCCTTTCAGGGCACTCAAAACAATGAGAAAGAAAAATTTACTTTAAAAAAGTAATTTATTTTCAAACCTAAATAAAACTTTACACACACTTGCCTTTGATAATCGACTAAACAAGCTGCACCAGCATCAAGGGAGGATGTGTAGATATCTAGCAGGTGCTGCAGTTTATCACAAAACCGTCTAAAATAATTGGAAGTGACAACCAGCAGTACCACAAATGATTTATTAGTCTTTCACTCAGCTTTTCAGCTTCCTTGGGGCCAGAATGAATAATTTACCAACTTTCTATCTTCCAATCATTAATTCTTCCCTATGCATCCAAACTACATTTAACTTTGCTAGGTTCAGTGGAATAAAATATACAATAGGAACATTTTTCCAAATATAGAATTATTTGACCATACATAAAGGTAAATTTGTCAATCAAAATGTACAATTCAGATCCAGAAGTAGTTAAGGGTTCAGAGTCAGCAACTGCAGTCAAGTTTAAAGTTGCTGACAGAATAAATTAAGTAAAGAGGAAAAGAAACACAAAGGCTAGCAATATACCTCTCTCATAGGCAAGCAAAGTATGCAGGAACTGTTGTACATAACAAACCATATGGCAACCAAAATACACTATAATTCAGTGACACCAGTATCAAACCTCCCAGTACCTCATTCACTGACTAACGTGCAATACTGTATTCACTGCTGATCTCAAGAAATCGTAGAAACTTTAAAATCTAAACACACTCAAACTTTTATCAGATTTAATTTAAAATAAGACAAGGTTCATTTTTAAAAAATATTTTACTAACCTTTAAATGAGTGTGAGATACAAAATAGGATAGATATACAGCTACATTCTCTTAAGTAAATGGATAGAGAGGTTTGTTCTAATAGTCTTTGAGACAGGATATCAGGTCTGCATCTTGCACAATGAATAACTACTAAGACAACAATATGCAATGTATTAATTATTGAAAATGTGCTATTAATTGGTTGTGAAACTGTCTCATTGTTATTTCTCAATAAAAATATTTAAAAAATGAAAAAATAAAATAAATGAGTGTGAGATAATTCCAGTAAATACAGAAAAAGAAGTGTAAAAATAAAGAAAAAATCTGACAGTGTAAACGTATGTCTACTATTTTTAAAAAAAGCCCACAGGAAACAAAAATCACATCAAATTCCACTTTTGATGTAAGCTAATCTTCTCTCATTAAATCAAAAAGGAACAGTTAATATTTTTATTGACCAACTATATTCTTATACCTAGTAATCTGAACAAGTACTTGAAGACAACAACATGCAACGAAACAACCACTGTTGAATTCCTATCATCATGTTTCTTGAAATTCTGTATCATTTATTTTTCCAATTTCTTTTTATTCCCCTTAAAATAAAAACACTACAGTGGAAATCACTTCTGATACACAATATATTGCCCAGTTAGACTAGCATCTGCTTGTCAGAGCATAAACATTTTTCAGCTTTCTGAAACTAGTACAACAAATAGTCCAGACCTAACAATTCATTTAACCATTTTTAATCTCAAAAAATAACAGTGGAAGGACTAATAATATTAATAGCTAATATCTGGCATTCTGCGAGGCAGCTTAAAGTATTGGGCACACAAAGAATTTTATGAGCTGACAGTTTTCTTTAATATTTCAAGAGTGCTCTATAATCCTTTTTTTTTTTTTTTTTTTTTTCTGGAACCGGGGATTGAACTGTTGTGTTTTCCAGGCAAGTGCTTATTCTACTGAGCCATCTCCCCGGCCCAATCCAAATCTTAAGTATATATATTTAAATACAATTTTAGGTAAGATTTCTAGCAAGCATACAATTTCTTCAAAATAAAAGTGCATTAAATAAGCTCAACTAATAAAAACTAATATAAATTTGAAAGTAAACAAAATTTATACTACATTTTAAAAATATCTCTTTAAAAATTCCAAAACATTCATAAAATTAGTGCTTATTTTCCACTAGTCAGTGACTTAAGAGTTACCTAACTACCTGAACAAAAAATCATACCACTCACATTAAGCAAAATGAGGTCTTATTTATACACTGGCCAGGCATACACTGATACAATAAAATAAACCAAAAGCATAGGCCCTAACTTTCTACAGATTAAAATAAAGCAAATATGTAAAAATAAAAAAATATGTGACATTTTTAAGATCATCTTTTCCAACATTTTTTAATAAAAAGCAATTTTCTTTTCATACAGAGATGGGAAGGACAGAAAGCCAGTTTTTAAGGGATAGGGGTTGTCTACAGTCTTTTAGCCTAGAATAAAATCAATGGCTTACTTTCTAAAGATACAAGGCATCCTAAAGATACAAGGCACAGCAAGGAAAGTGTGTATCATGGCACCAAACTGCGTAAACAATCCTCCCTACAGCCAGAACCTGGACATGGTTCTTAATAGTTGTCAGTTTGTCCTGTGCACACAAAATATTGAGCCATGCAGAACTTCAGGAATACCTCTGGAAGAAGTCTGTGCAAAGTATCCTGACAAAGCAATGTTATGAAAAGAGAAACAGATATACAAATTATAGTGTTGATGTTGTCATATTATGAAATATTATCTAATAGTAACAAGTCAGATGTCTTGTTACAGTAGAAAGTAACAAGTTCAGGAAAAATCCTAGGAAAAAGGATAGGGGGGAGAAAACTGCATAAAAGCTAATTATTAGGAAAATTATGAGCTAGACAGGAATAGGTGGGCATGGTGGAACACACCCATAATCTCAGACTCAGAACCTGAAGCAGGAGGATCACTGTAAGTTCAAGGCTAGTCTGGGCACTTTGTAAACATAAAGCTGGCTTGAACTACACAGAAAGACTCTGAAAAATAAATAAATAAATAAATAAATAAAATGTATAAAAATAGAGAGGAAGGATATAAACCAATTTCAAGAGAATGGTTATCTCTGAGAAGAGAACTTACAAAAATTTTTTTAAATATATATGGCAAACATTAACGTGCTAACACTCAGTGATTACAAAAGCACCTTGCTGGTTCCATGTATCTTCTGTGTAGTCCAAGTTTTATTTTTATCTAAGCCATGATGTAAATATTTTCTGAAAAAATTTAAAAGGTTTTCCAATATCAATACCAGAAACTTGAAGACCTATCATCTTAAAAAGGAGTGATCTGCCTAGACTCCATATTTAAAAATTATTTCAATCTAAGAAATTAAAAGGTCTATCCTCCTTTTGCAAATTACAATTCTCAATTTAGTAATGACTTCAGATTAAGTTCTCAGGAGACCACACACTTTCCATTTTATAGTGGAACTATAATGGTTTCCACTATACGGACCTCCTGAATGAACTTAAGAACTCTCTCAGCTAAAGCTTTTTTTTTTTTTCTGTAGTACCGGGAACTGAACTCAGGATCTTATGCTTGCCAGGCAAGCAATTATTCTACTGAGCTATCTTCCCAGTCCTCAGCAGAAGCTTTTGATAAAACGGTTCTGTTTTTGCTATGAGAGCAGACATATTTGAGAGTCTAACTCTCAATTTCTTGATCCTAAGACACTGGGGTTACTTATCACTTTTGTTATTCTGTTATATTCCATTTTTACTGTGTATGAAGTAGTAAACTACTTGTTGAAAAAGCACACAAAAATTCCTACTTAGCTAATCAAGTCTTAATTTTAAAAAATCTAGTACCTCAAGAATGAGTTTTGCATCTTGTATTAAACTTTTCTGCAGTCAAATCTCTTTTTAAATTCAAACCCACTTCTTTATGGGCCTATGGAAATCTGACAGAACATCTACAACTAAATAGAAATACATCTGATTTTAAATATTACTGGCTTGTTATCTTCAACTAGAAATCATATGTAACTTATATTGATGTTTTCTATCTGAAGTGTGTCATGTAATATTGTAATTTATTCCATAAATCTACTAGAGTGTGATCAAATCCTATCAACTCTGATTGGCATAAATTTGAAACAATGAGGCAACTATATCTGTTAAGTACTTGTGGCTTCCTACACAACATTTTTAAATTTTACACAATAACATAATTATACATTTTTATATGAGACTTTCCTTCACTTGAATTGAGTTTTACATAAAGTTTTTTGAGAGATACTAAGCTCAGCATAACCTACCACAGGAAACACAGTACAAAATACAGAGATGGAACAACTGGGGGAGACTGAGTGGTAGACACAGTGCATAACATGGTGCACTCAAAAAAATTACTCTAATAAATTTTACATAAAAGACACAATCACTAGCAAAATAAGTTAATTTGGATGAACAAATGGGATTGTGATATAATTTTATCTTGAAACTATTAAAAAATATAAATGTTTAAATAAAAACACGTGTTCATAAAACAAAGAATCTAAAAGATTAGTAGAAATCAAAAAATTAGAATATAGCATTATTAAAAATCTATTTTTGGAACTAAATCTCTGATTTTATAGAAATATTATATTACATATAAATCAACATATGAAAACCACAATATCCCAAAAGTAATTCTATGTAGTTACAAGAACATTTCAAATAAAAAAACTCAACCATAAAAGTATCTAGGGCTTAAAGATACTGGTATTATGACTAAAAAGAATATGAGAAATACTACAAAATTTAGAACACTGTTAAGTAACTCCATTGAGATAACAATCCTTACAGCTTTATATACACATCATGTATAAGACATTACCTAAGACTAGGCAAACATTCTACTAAAGATTGGTAAACTACTATAAAACCTACCTGGCCTATTCACCAGTAATTAATGATATACAAACAGTATACCTCTCACTTGCCATTCGTTATATAAAATAGTTTCTAATAATTGTACTTCCTATAATTAAAATTACAATAAAACTACACAAAACTATATGATGAAAGGGAACACCTCCAAAAGAAGACAACAGGTTCTTATAGTAATGAAACTGATGCAGTTATGACACGGTCAGGGCCCAGAACAGGAATGGAAAACAAGCCAAATTCTGAGCCCTTTCCTGTTGCTTATTAGAAACATGATTTACTTTTTTTTCTGGGACAGTTATGGACTTAAAAATCATTTTTATTATGAACCATGACTCTGCATTTGGCCCAAACATGGCCAATAGGTAACTCAAAGCAAAATAAAGTCTGACTTTTATGTCTTTGTGACTATAATCTTGGGTCAACTCTCTTCCCAGTTTTGTATCAGGGTATGTTGATCATTTAGGAAGTGTCTACCTAGATGACCAGACAGGACTTATGAGGCCTGAGTTTATAGACATTCATCCCCTTTCAGGAGTAAGGACAACAAAAGCTTTACAGGAACATTCACCTATACCAGCAGCGTCCAGCCATTCTCCTAAAACTATAATCATGTGGATTCCAAAAGAAGTGAAGCCCCACTTGACTGAGACCACATTACAGAGGCACAATCCTTTTTTAAGAATGAAATCATTCTTATGTGAGGTCCTGGTGAAATCTTCAACCAATAAAGATTTTAGAACTATGAGAGCAGGACTGAAAAACTGATCACATGGACCCCAGCCCACTAGCCAATCCATTAAAGCTGGCCCCTGTGTGTGTGAGCAGAGCAATCCCTCCAACCTCCTAAACTGGACTCCTTTCCTATCTTCCCACTACATTCCTAATTATAAATTTGTGCTTCAGTTTTAATCGCCATTGTTACTAAATGCAATAATTTTCATTATTACTAAAAGGTAAGATGCTGGCAACAAATTTCAACTTAAAACTGTAACAAAAATTTTCAACAAAGTCCAGTGTTTAAGCTAAGAATGGTGGAACACATCTGTAAACCCAGCACACAGGAGGCTGAGGCAGGAGAATAGCTGTGACTTCAAGGCCAGCCTAGACTATATAGTGAGTTTGAGGCCAACCTGCCCTGTACAGCAAGACCTTCTCAAAAAGAAAAAAGAAAAATCTATTGCTTAATTCGAAAGTTTTTTTCAAAAATGTTTTTATTGGGCTGGCCAGATAGCTCAGCAGACCAAAGCACCTGCTTAGGCAGACACAGAAGCCAGGGTTTGATTCCTGGCCGGCTGTGCCGGCCTCGCCCCCAGGGTGCACTGAGACAGCAATTGAGACTGGGCATGGAAGTGCTCGCCTGTAATCCCAGTGCTTGAGAAACTGAAAACAGGAGGATCAGTATGAGTCTGATCTACGTAGCGAGATCCTATAGACCCTGTACTAAATGCATAAGAAAAAAAATAATAAATGTTTTTTATTACAATGTTTGTGGATATGACAATAATATACACAATACAACTAGGGTACTGGTCTACTTCCCTCCATTAACCTGAACTTGGGCAATCCATACCCCACATCTGTCTGTATGGATGGAAAAATAAAACAAAGATCTTTGAACCTGATGTAAAAAATTTCAAAATTCCATACCCGGGCACATGCCTACCAGATCTTCCTGCATGCCCCACAGTAAATTTCTTCACCTGGAGCTCATTAAAGGCTTGTGCATATGGCCTGCATCTCATACATCCAATTTTAAACAGTGAATTATAGGAAAGGATATGTATAGTACAAGCAGCTGGCATTACTCAGCACCCTCACAACAACACTGTCAATCATGTGCTGGAAGACCCAACAGGAGGCACTCTAGATCCAGTAGAGCATTTTAAATCCCTACACTCAGGGCTCTCGCTTCTGGTGCTCTTTTCCTATTACAGGACAAGGATGCTCACTCCAAGTCTACCACAGCCTAAATTAAATCCCACTGCTGTGTCTTTATCATTGCATGTCATGCCCAATTGTTTGTAGCACATGAAAATCTAGGAATCAATCTAGGACCCCATGACCCATGGCAGTAACTTCTCATAAAATAGAAAGATCTTTTGGTAAAAGTTTTTATAATGTATTTCAAATAACTGAAATACTATAGTAATGAAAGAAGACAAAGACTTTTCCCCACTCCTTTCCTTTCACTATGATGCAGCTGTATTCTCTTTCAGGTGTAACAATAACGATTTTCTTACTTGCTTTTTCCCCCTGTATCTTCTAGGTATTTCCTAACAAAAATGCATCTTTGTATTAGTCCATTTTATGCTGCTGTAACAGAATATCAGACATTGGATACCTTATAAAGAATAAAAATTTATACTTTCTCTTAGTTCGCTGAGAAGAAAAGTTTGCACTAATATTATTTAGACAAGATATCATGCCTATATCTTGTTCTCTGAATACTACAAAGACAACAATATGCAATGTATTAACTATTGCAACTGTCCTACTAACCTATTTTGAAACCGTTTCATTGCTATGTTATCGTTTTTCCTCATTAAAATGAATAAAGAAAATGTTTTTTAAAAAGAATAGAAATTTATTTGGCCCATGACTCTGGAGGCTAGAAGTCCACCAAGGGATAATGGTTTGGGTCTTCTTTGCTTCCTACAATGGTGGAATGAAGATGGGCAACAAAAGGCAGAACTTGATTTTATAAGAAACTCATTCCCATGACAAAGAGCCTAACTCAGTGATACCACCTTTCCCTGATAATAAGACCTACCTAGAAAATAAGCCCTAGTATTTTTTTTAAGGATGCTTATAAACCCTACGCCTAAAATAAGCCCCAGTTAACACTGTCAGACAGACAAATGCATTTAGTATAAGATGCAGGACATGATGGATGTATTCAATTGTATAATAATACTGTATGGTTAAATATAAATATTGATATTAATATTTAAATTCAATTATGATCAAGTATTTGTAAATACCCAAGCAGGTGCCTTTGGACAACAGGTAAATGTCTATGGGAATAGATGAATTCCAGACATACTGCTGAATAACCAATCAGAGTACAGACATAATACATGAGTAATGTGTGTACTTGGTAACAGACATGGCAGTGTCCAAGATCTTCATAATTCAATAAACATGTTGTAATAGGTGTATTCAATGCACCCTTATGAAATAAAGAAATGTTTTCTAAATTTTGATGATTCCAATTTTTCACTGCTTAAGTGTGGACCATTCTTAACTGTCATTTTTGTTGTTACTCCTGTCTCATAAGTCTTCAATCAACATCTGATTTAATGAAAACTTTGTGAAGCCTATCCTGATCGAGGTCATCACTTGGGTGAAAAATTCATGGGATCAAAATCACTGAAAGCTATGTGGTCAATGAACTATAAGCAGGTTACATGGGCAAGAACTGTTCATTTAAGGAAAGCTCTATTGTTAGACATGAGAGATTGAGGCCAATGGCTTTAAAAGAAATGAAGTAGCAAGAAATGTAGTCTGGAATTTGGAGTTTGGAAGGTTATGACAATTTCACAGAAGAGTATGACATGGCATCTAAATGAATATAGATTTTTTTGCTGCCGTTTTGAGATGGGGTCTTGTTATATAGTTCAGGCTCATCTTGGGTTCACTACATAGCCCAGCCTGGCCTTAAACTTGCAGCAATCCTGCTTCAGACTCTCAAGTTCTGGGACTATAAGCATACACCACCAGGCTAGCAGAATATAGACTTTTGTACATGAATATGATAAATGTGCAATAAATATGATAAATGTAAATGAATACAGATGTCTGTACATGAATAAATGTGGAATGATGTACATGAAAAGACCTCCTCTCAAAATAAGCCCTATAATATAATTTAGAGTAAACAGTAATATAAGACCATTCTTATTTTTCAGGTAATATGGTAATGACAATCTGTTTACAAAGGCAGAACATCTCACCAGCCACCTACTACTAGATCTGATCTTCCAAAATTAGTGCTTTGGGTTTTACATTACTAACAAACAAACTTCGAGGTAAACATTTAAACCACAGTTCCCCTAAATGCTGAGCCCTGCACACTACTTTATAATTTAGTTTTGATATGAAGTCATTTCTTTGATTATCCTAGGACAACAGTATTAATATTTTATAAAAAGAAAGAAATCACTAATAAGTTTTAATTTATCAAATGCTAATTAAAATAGTTTAAAATAAGAATATCAATCCATCTGACTAACATGCACAATAGCTACCTGTCACCTACCTCACGTCTGTATGTCTTCATTTATTTAAGAAATGCTATTTTTTATACAGGAATATCAGTAAAAATAAGACAATTCCTCTTCTTACTACAAGCAATAAACTAATGATTATAATTGGTATAATAAAAGTTCTAACAATATATGTAAGAGGGGTGGCAAGATTACTGAAGAATCAAAGAAAGCTTTCAAGAGCTGCATCTCAATAAACCAGGCATGGTGGCACATGCCTGTAATCCCTGCACTCAGGAGGCTAAGGCAAGAGGATCACAGTGAGTCTGAGATCAGCTTGAGATTCCAGGCTGTTTAAGGCCAGGCTGAGTGCAAGGCCAGCCCGAGCTAGTGAGGCCAGCCTGTCTCAAATAATGAAGTTTTACAAGAAAAAAGAAAAAGAAAGCATAAGCTAGAAGAAAGATAAGGAATAAAGAGCACATAAGACATTGGTTCATCAAATACAGATCAACTACATGGGCTTCTTTCTGTCATCTTCCCAAATGCTAATACAATGACAATTTTTATGTCACAAGGACATAAAAAGTACCAATGACAAAGGAAGAAAAAAGGAGAAATTTTTGGAAGTAGATAAGTGACTTGTCAAAAGTAAGTTACCCAACATATATATTTTATATTTCATCTCACCTCCACTAACATAACTGTGACTCTGTAACTGAGAAAAATGAAAGAAAGAGGCAGGAAGAAAAATAGAAAAAACTAACTTAACATCTTCAACTCAAAAAATGCTTGCTTTCAGAATCAAAAGGTCTTCTGAAGATACACCATAAGTAATGAATAAAATCCATTCCAAGATAATACATAATACAAATTCAGAAATAAAAGATTCTAGACATTGTAGAAAGTTTTTTTAAAGTACTAAATAGTGAAAAAGCAGGGAAAAATGAAAAAGTAGGCTTCTTTATACTAAAAATCGATGCTATAATATAAGGAATTTGATATTTAAAACAAAATTACCATAACCTGAAATTCTAGGAGTATAATAAAGATATTTCAACTTTTCTATTATCATATAAGGAAAGAACTTAAAGAAAAAGACAAGCTGGATCCACAGACAGAAAGCAAGTAAAATAATCTAATCTCTGAGGATATCAAATGTGTGACCTTCCCAGTATCTTATTCCCATACATCATATTTCTAAGTGAAAATGGAAGTAGCTGCTAGAGAAATAGCAACCATGAAACACAGTATCATAAGAGGTAAGTAGGAGCTAGTGTTCTTTGTCTGGGAAAAGCTATCTGCAAGATTGGAGAGAAACTTCATGACTATGCTTATGTCAGTCTTCAGATGGACTCTACACTAAAGCAGCATCAAATGACTGCTAGAAAGTTGCATATCCACATCACATACAATATAAACAGCACCACTTTGAAGATGAACCACATCATGTTTCTATGCTTATGTACACATAAATATACAGGTATACTTACACCACACAAACTGTTTTGTATTTTATTCATATATATACTCGTTTTGCACTCACATTATGGTTTAATTGGGACATTCTATCATTAATTCTCATTTAAAAGGAGGAATAAGAATGTAGCTCAGCAGCAAAATGTCTGCCTGCAAAGCACGAGGCCCTGACTTTGATTCCCAGTACCAAAAAAAGAAAGGAGGGGAGGAGAAGGGAAGGGAGGGGAGGGGAAAAGGAAAAAGGAAACCACCAACATGAGTTCCTTAAGTTTACCCTTCTTTATGACAGCATAGTACTCCACTGTATACAAGTACATTTTCGTTATCCACTCATTTTTGGATGGGCAGCAAAGAACAAAAGAAATAGAAGATAAAAAGTATTAAGATGTGATATATCAACTTGCCACAATAAATCATTCAGTACTGCAAACATATGCTGATAATAAAAAAGAAACCAGGAACCAAACACAAAAGTAAAGTTTTCATGAAGCAAAGGAATGTTTTAGATATATAAAATAACATCTCAAAATTGTTAGCAATGATATGTTATCAATGTCAAAGCCCATTTAGCATCAGATATTTTTCAAGATTTAGTTGAAATACTACTGTCTTAGTTCTTTTTCTCAATGATGTACAAAATACCTGTTAACCGTAAGTTAAAGGAGGAAAGGTTTATTTCAGCTTTCAATTTAAAGTGGCTTTAGACCATACTCAGCTGGCTCCATGGCAGGGTGCCATGGCAGAAGGGCACAGAGGAGAAACAGTCCATGGGAGGGCGGACAGGAAGTAGCAAGCCTGCCTTCTTTCTGTCCCTTTATATTCTATCCAGGGAACAAGTCTATTGGTTGGTGTCTTAGTTACTTTTCTCTTGTTGCTAAGACAAAAATACCCAACGCCCGAAGTAGGAATGCTTTATTTGGGTCACAGTTTATAAAACTTTCAGTCCATGGTTGAGTGACTCCAAGGCAGAGGGGCATCACAGAGGAGAAATAAGCAGGCAGGTAAGAGAAGGCAGCAAGTAGCAAGTCCAAGAAACTTTATCAGCTTCCTTCTACCCCTTTTATATTCTATCTAGGCTACTGGGTTTAAGATTAGCATCAAACTGATAAGTGGACTGATTTCATAATTACACACCTAATCCCAGGATTACACACTCTAGAACCACTCACTCTGAAACAACCTTACCTATGACTACATGAGGCTCTGGGGGAACATCAAAACACAAGTCATAACAGCTAGTGCCCTCTCACTCAGGTGAGGCTTCTCATTACCCACAAGCAGAATACAAGCTAAACCAACAGTGGACTCATCCAATTATCACACCCCCTTAATCCACATTCACATACCAGTCAAGCCAACCCCAAAAAGCCCCACATAATTATGAGTACATGAAATTTTGGAGGGATATCCAGATACAGGCCATACCTATTATGCAGTATATTTGACTGCCTTGTGGACAAAATACTCTCATCCTTCAACTCCACTATTACATATTCTTCATGGGCGGCTTTCAATTCTAAAATATTAAAGAATGTCATGTGTGATGGTTTACACTCATAATCCCAGAACTATAGGAGACTTGAGCAAGAGGATTACAAATTCAAGCTCGGCTTGTATAAATTAGTGATTTAAGAAGTCCTGTCTCAAAGTAAAAACTTTTTTAAATGTCTGAGTGTAGCTCACTGTGAAGGCCCTAAATTAAATCTCCAGTACAACAGCAAATAAAATAAAATGCCAAAGAAATTATAGAAAGGTCCTACACTCATAATTAGAATAGCATTTATGATGAGATGATACGTAATTCTACATGAATCATTTGTTTCAGTATTTTTCCAACTGTTTATAAACTCCAATCCAGTGTTTGCTTGTTTGTTTGTTTGGATTTTTCAGGGGGTTAACCAGCAATCAAACTCAGGACCTCATACTTGCGAGGCAGGCATTATACCACTCAGCTATAGCCCCAGGATACAATTGAGTTTTGAAGCATCTTTGAAGCTGAGAAGTTAAAAGAACTGTCAAGAATTAAACATATAAGTATACAATAAGTTTTTCATTCTATCAGAATGAATGTTCCTTTTATACCTTTTATTATTTTTAAATAAAATTTAAAGAAAAGATAGCGTAATTATATATGGAATCTCTAGAAAAAACTAATTCCAATCATAACTTAATGAAAACTAAAATCAACATATAGTGTAAACACTTATTTCACCACATAAATGCTTAAGCACAGCTACTTTTGAGAATGAAAGAGTCCCTTAACTGCCTCTACTCATAATGAGTAAGTTCGGACCTGAGAAAGATGACCAGATGTAATTCCCTACAAAAGTACAAGAAAATGGAATAAATTTGGTATAGGAGGTATTATGGTTTGAGTCTAGTTGTCCCCCAAAGCCTCATGCAGTCATAGGGTGGACTTCTAGACTTTGTGATAACTCATGATCTAAGGCTGGAATTAAGAGTCTGAGTACTGCTGGGATTATGGGTGTGAGTGCTACACCCAGCCTAGGGTGGAGAGCCTGAATGCAACATAAGGGAGACAGATTGCTCTCTGTAGTCACTGTTGTTGCCAATTCTCCTGCCATTTTGCTCTTGCTGCTTTGCTGCTACCATTAACTGCTGCTCTCTGCCACTGGGGCCAGCCCAGTATGGATTGAAACCTCCACAAACTGTGAGCTAAATCAAGTTTTGCTTCCTTCATTTGGGTGTTGGGGATTTGTGCCAGCAACAAGAGAAGAGCAACTGGGACAGAATTGGGACCAAGAGTGGGGCCACTGCTATAGCAAACCTGACCATGTGGATTAAAAGCTTTTGAGAATGCAGTATATGTTAAGAAAGGTTTGGTCATGTTGCCTATAAGAGAAATGCTGGAACAGCTTTGGCAGCTCTGTATGGGAGATTCTGTCAGATTCAGACCAAAAGGCTGACAGAAATCCTGCCTGTAAAGACGAGGCTGAGGAAGGTTCTATTGGAAAGGACTGCATTGTTTGTTATACTCCAGATAATTTGTGTTACAACATGGCAGAAAGTTTGTCTGAATTTTGCTTGTATCCAGAGACTTTACCTGAGACTAAGATTAAGCATAGCAGACTGATTAGTCTTTCAAAACAAATTCCAAAGCAGGCAAATATTGAGGCAGTGCCATAGCTGTTGTGGGGGGCTTTTAGTCAGATTTATTTTGAGAATAAAGAGCAAAGAGTCCACCAGGATGATTTAAAATTTTATGAGTTTGGCCAGAAAGGAAGCTCCAATAAAAGCTGTGGACTGCAAAGCTAAGAGCTGAGAGGATCTCTACTGCCAGGAAGGAACCAGAGAATGGAAAGGAAGGCTGAGGGCAGGTCTCCACCTTTCACAGCCTCAGAATTTTAAGGGTGAGGGACTTTGCCTTGAGGGGAAAGTCACAGAGGCCTATGTACTTAAATGATGGCCACATATTCCAGAATGGTGCCAGCATGGAGAATTCATTCCTTGTAATCAGGGTCAGAGTGCTCTGCAATCGAGACTATTGACCCCTACAGCCAAGAGAGAAGAACGCCTGGCTACTGCTACAGCCAGCAGCAGGCCATGGCAGAATCCACATGGCACTGGTTTAGGGTGCAAGCAGAATGTAGGAGTTTTGGGTTAGGAAGGCCTCCAGCTAGATTCCAGAAGGCCTGAGAGGCCAGACAGTGTGCCCCGGAGAGGGTGTATGTAAAGCTGTGAGTGAGAAGCCTACTGAGTGGAAAGGCCAGAAGTTTGTAAAAGCTACGAAAGTAGATCACATGAGGGAAAATACAAGGAGGGAGCAAAGTCAGCCTAAGAGAGAAGCCATGGGAGCTACAATCACCAGAAGTGCCATAAGGGTAGAACCACATGGAGCTCATAATTCGCCACAGATTGCTTCAGATGTTCCACATGGAACTACAGGACTTAATGTTTGCCCTTCTGGATTTTGGACTTGCTTTGGTCCCAATGCTTGGATCCTGCCATGTGTACATTTTGGACTGGTAATGTTTATCTTGTGCCATTGAATATTGAAAGCATTTATCTTTTCATTTGTACAGGAGTTCATAGATAAGCTTGCTTTAGATCTTGGAAGAGACTTGTAACTTGGACTTTTCAGCAACAATGAAACTGTTAGGACCCTGGCAACTCTTAAGAGATGGTCTACAGTTATATGTACAAGATGGGTAAGGTAATAGTGCTGTCTCTCAGGTAGATGTTTGTTTAAAAAGGAAGGGGGTGGTGAATGAAGGCAGGAGAC
>NDGN011531574.1:3347-29417 GCA_002564285.1 Tympanoctomys barrerae
AAAAAAAAAAAAAAAAAAAAAAAAAGGGGTGTTTAATCTTTTGGGGGAGCTACCAGGCTGTTCATCAAGTCCTTTTTAAAGGGATCGCAGGAGCTCAATACAAAATGTGTCTTTCTTTCTTTCTTTGGCCAGCTCAGCCCACCGTGGGGGTGGGGCTGGCACAGCATGTGGTGCCGGGATTGAACCAAGGTCCCGGCACACTTGCCTAAGCTTGCCTAAGCAGGAGCATTAGACTGTTGAGCTATCCCACCAGCCCAAAATCATGTCTTTCTTATATCACAAGTTCGAGTCACAAATCGAGCTCAGCTGAGGGCCCAGCCATCTCCTTGGATCCCTGCCCTCTGTGGCCTCCGCTGTCAGGACCAGAGACGGTAGCAGAAAGAGGGAGAAATTCAGAGAGAGGATGGGGGAGCCTAGGAGAGAGAGAAAAAGAGAGGAAATGGAGAGAGTCAAGCTGCAGCAGGCGTGTGAACAGGCAAAGGGGAGGGTCAAGGTAAAGGTGGCTCAGGCACAGAGACCCCAGGACCTCACCAGCAGTCAGCTTGCTCGACGGGGCTTGCACCAGAGTCCTGTGCAGGCTGGAGCCACAGCAGCGCTTGGAAAGGGGCCTGGTGCTCAGCGCCAACACGTCTGAGCCTCCCACTGCTGTGTACCCAGCATGCGCCTCAGGCGACGCTCTGATTATGTATACATGGTTTTACTTGGTCGCCACAAACATATGAAGTAGTTATCACCTTGTTGGATGGACAAGAAACCTCATGACCGCTGGGGTCCTGTGACTCTGCGCGGCAATCTGAGATCAGAAACCTTGTCGGCCCAACTCCCAGGCCAATGTTCCTGGCTACTACAGGCCTCACAATTAATCCCCAGCACTGAGCTTATCACGGCTCCGCAGGCCTTTGGAAACCTCTATGCAGTGGAGAAATGAGTTGGAGGGCGTGAGGGTGCCGCCATGCGGTGCCAACGCCCTTGCACACATACTCCCACTGCAGCGGATTTCAGCTACTGTCACATGAGTGACCAGCTCACAAGATTCCCGAGTCTTTGGCCATTCACTCTCGTGAACCAATAGCCCCAGCCACAGCACATCACGGCTTCAGCGCATGCAGTTCTGCAGACCTCACTCTTGGTCCTCGTGGCCAGCTGCTGAAGCTCTACTTAGCAATGCGTGCGTCCTCAAGGGCTCGGCTTCACCAAGGGCTTAAGCCTGTTATTAACTAACTCGACAAGCCATATTTTGGAAAAATATGCCCGTCTGTAAAGCCTGATGCTTCACGGCTCACAGAAATAGAAGCCATGTCATATTAAAGCAATGCACCGAATGGACATGCCTTTTCTGCCTTCGCCTCTAAGTAACAGTTAGCATACTCCTGGGCTGGTGCAAGCAGTGTCTGCTAAGCCAGCGGCCGTGTGACAGAGGGCAGGGCCTCTTCAACACTTTAATCCAGGGTCCGCATATTCTACTGGAATTTTAAAATACAGAGCCCACTTTATCTGGTAAGCTTAAAAAACACCAGATATAAAGATAAAATTTTTCTCTCTGCGTGCTGGCTTGCAGCTCATAGTCACTGAGAAGGAGGCGTGTGCTTCTCTGTTGAGGGGTGATAGCCTTCCCTCCAGAGGGGTGCAGACCTGCTCCTGCGTGGAAAATCCTTTCCACCACTCAGAATCGGAGCACCTTTCCTCACTATAGATTCTGCTCAGCTTTTGCCAGCTTCCTTTGTTTTCATCCAAAGAGGCAGCCAGTGACACTGCCCAGATCTGGCTCTGCAAGAGATTGGCCAGCGCGGCGAAACTGGCAACCTGAGCTTCCCGCCAGGGTCACATGGTCACCCCCCACGGGGTGGGGGGCGGGGCGCAGGGACGGGTATTTCCCAGCTGCTAATGGCCAACTTCATTATCCTGCTGCCTGAGCTAACATTTTGCCTTTGGCATATAATGGGAGTCATTAGATTCTAGAAAATTCTCTCTGTGTCCTGATCTAAATCTGATTTCCCCAGAATCAGAGAGAATGCAAATGGGCCAGAGCTTTGCGCATAACAGTGGCTGAGCGGAACAAGAGGCCACATCTCAGCGCCCTGCGGGGCAGACTCCGAGGGACGGAGCCCTGCCCGCTGGGCCCGGCAGCCGTCTCCTGGGGCAGCGGGCTGGAGTTCTCCTCGGCAATCAGCCTAAGCTCGGCCACACTCTTCTGGGTGCCTCCTCTCCACCTGCCGCTGCCCTCCCTGAGGACACAGCTCACGCCCTGCTCTTTGGCTCTCTCAGGAGCAGAATCGCTTGAGGATCTCACTCTCTGCGACCTTTGGATGCAGAAGGAAGCGACCCTTCTCCCACGCTCTTGCGTGTTCCGAAGAGCGCCTCATCGCGGCTTTTGTGTTTCGCTGAAGATGGAACTCTCTGCAGCAAGATGTCCCCAAAATGCTGCTTCAAAGTGCAGCTTGTAAAACTGGCCAAGTGGCACTTGGAAAAGAACCCAATCATGCTCCAAGTGGATCCAATTCTGTATTCCACAGAATCATTGCAGCACAGGCAAATAGCAGGTTGCTAATGCTCCCGACATAAAATCACCCAATAAATCAAGTGGAGGGTCAGCTCCTCCCCGTGTGGTCCTTCTCCTGTTAATCTGTGCGCGCCCGCTTCATAATGGATCAGTGATGGAAAGTTGAAGAGGAAAGGCGCAGTCGAGATTTAAGACATGGCCCAGCGGCTCCCAGGTGCCCTCGGCACCGCCCGCTCCGGGCTGCAGGCGCCTCAGATTTGCCTAACTGGCAGAGCTCCGAGCATGTCATGGGGGCGGGGAGTTTATCATCTCAGCGACAAAGAAACAAGGCTGGAAATGTGGAGAACACAGGCAATCTCTCCCGGCTGTGCTTCGCGGGGATCCCCTGTGGCTGCTTGGGGGGGGAGGGGGGGAGGCTGCTGTGAGCCCGCAGAACTGGCCCCTGCAAGGGCGGGGAGGCAGGTGGTAATTTCCTTTCTCCTTTCACAAATATTTATTGAGCACCTACCGTCTGCCAGCCACTGTGCTTAGAGCTGCAGCTGTAGAAAGGAACCCCACAGAGGCCCTGCTCTTGTGGGGAGAGTTTTACTGTATGCTCTTCGGGGGAGAGAGAAAGAAAATATGAAAACAACACGGCTGCAGTATGTGGGGGGACGCGGGGTCAGGAGAGGCCTCTTGGGGAGTCCTGCGAGAGATTGGGGAGCTGGCGCCGGGAGCTAGCCCCAATAGGCCGAAGGAGCCACACACAAAGCCCTGGGGAGCAGAGATCGCGTCTATGGAAAGGGCAGAGCTTGAGGTCTCCAGGGGAGGGCCCTGGGACACGGAGCTGAGACACAGCCGGGAGGCAGCTCCGGGAAGCTTCGAAGGCAGTGGGGACTTGGACTTGGTTCCGAGTGTGATGGGAAAGCCCTGCATGGCCATGAGCAGGGGAATGATGACGGTGGACTCCTGGCACCTAAGGACTTCCGATGAGCTAACTGACAGCACGAAGGTTTTGCTGTTGTTTTTGTTTTTGTTGTTGTTGCTTCATTTTCAGTTACAACATTGTGAAAGAGAAACAATGGAAATAATGTTAATGCTTATCTTAGGGTGCTAATTAAATAAAAAGATGGTCTGTTTTTGGTAGGGAGTATTATACAGCCATAAAAATGGAGGAGAGGATCCTTATGAACTGGTAAGGAATAATTTCATGTATTGTCAACTAAAATAAAGCGAAACTCAAATAGCAGTTTTTGGTGCCATTGCCTGTTTGTAAAAACTGAGGCAAAGTACGTGCATATATGTACTCAAAATGTTTCTAGGAATGAGTAATATTGGAGTCCCCCAAGGAGAGGTGCCGAGGTGGGTGATGGTCTTCAGCAGGAAGGGGACATTCTTAGCATACTTGCAATGTGAGCTGTAGGCTGGACCCCCTGGCCCTTGGGCAGGTGTGACCGGAAGCAAGGTAGAGTTCCTGTAATAGCAGATCACCGCAGTGTCCAATGGTCCTGTCATCCAAGACCTCGGGCCACCGAGTGCCCTGGCCAGGGCCTCGAGCTGAGCCCGCCTCCAGGAGGGAGCCCCTGTGCTGCCCAGCTGGCAAGCCCTTCTCTCAGCCCTGGTCCACCCAGCTCCGCCGGCGCCTTTCCTGCCTGGTTGAGCGCAGGGTGTGTGGAAAGAAGCAAAGGGAGGTACCAAGGGGAGGTAGGTGGCGGGCAAGTGACAGCTAGCTTCGATGGGTCTGTAACATGGAGGCCGTAGAAGGCTCTGGCCCTCGGTTACAGCAGCTGGTAGCCGCAATCCCGCAGGGTGCGTTGGGGGGCTGAGGCCCCCAGGAGCGATAAGCACGGGGTGAAGTGAAACACATCGGACACAAAGCTTAAGTGTTACATGGCTTCTCCTATGCGAGAAACCCCAAGGATAAAGGAATCAGAGAATAAAATAAAAGTGGATAACAGGAAACATGGAGCGAGAGCTCTGCGGATGGGAAGAGACCAAGAGAGCAGAGCGGGGAACGAAGGGGCGGGCTCTGCGCGACGCCATCCCTCGCAGGCCCCTGCGCAGCAACATGGACTCGCAGACAGAAAAATCTAAAAAAGCTAAGTGCAAAAGCACAAGGTCATGCTCGATGAATTTGTACAGGGCTCCTGTCCGTGTGGCTTCTACCGAGGCCCAGTGCAAGTGACCCCAAGTGTCCCCAGGCGCCTCCCGCCCAGCGCGGTCACCTCCAGCCTGTCCTCCCCCCCCACGCAAGTTATTTCTGTCTCCATCAAGCAGCGCTCCCTCTGCTCCTTCCTGCCTGGCTTCTTCTGCTGAAGCTATTTTCATGGGACTCACTTGTCACATGTGGGATCACGTGTCACGTGTCACGTGCGGGATCATCTTATTAACGCTCTTTCTGAGGACGATCTCACCCTACGGTGGCGCCATCCTTCACCTGCCAGTCCCGCAGTCGAGACACTCGGGCCGTTTCCAGTTTGGGGAAAGCAATGCTGGTGGGAATAAGAGCTCTAGGAGCATTTTCAGGCCGACCTTTTGGTGTCACACGTATGCATTTTTATACCCAGATGAAGGGTTTTGGATTAATGTGCATTGCCTGTACATGTTGATGAGGCCCAGCCCTGGTCCACCGGGGAGGTCGGGGCAGTGAGGCCTCCCTCTCTGCCTCTCTCCATCTGTGCCTTCTTGGAGTGCCTTCCTGCTGGGTCTTCGGGAAGTACAACTGGGTCACCGTGAACCCAGCCAGCCCTCTGCTGCAGGGGACGCTGGTGCCCTGCCATCCGCCCTCCCCCTGTCCCCGCTCCTCTCTTCCCCTGTTTGCATTTCTCCTGGGTGAATACCCGGAAATTAAATTGCTGGGATTTAGTACGTGCGTAGATTTAGTTTTAATGTAAGTGATTATGCCAATTTACAGTCCCCAAGGAGCATCAGCATATTTGTTTCACCCTGTCTATTTTCATCATTGCAGGTGCATGGTGCTTAAGCTGTCCTAATGGCCATCCTGGTGGACAGGTGGCGGGGTGCCCGGCCTTAAATGGTGCCCCAGTGTGGCAGTGCACGGTAATGACGGAGATGGGCTGGCCATTGCTTCTGTGGTTCTCTGAGTGAGATGCGATTCCCAGGAGGCACGGCAGGAAGAGAAATACCTATGTGTACCTGTGCTTATATTTTAAATAGCTTTATGGTGGCAGAACTCACCAGCAAGTTACTCAGGTACTGTGTGAAATCACAGTGGCTTCTAGTGTGGCCACGAAATCACACAACCGCTACCGTGCTCTCCGTGAGAGCACCCTGGACCCTACCGATGGCCCTGCCGTCTCCCAGGAGTCCGCCACCCAGCTGAGCAAGCACTCGCCTTCCTGTGTCTGTGGGTCCCCGGGGGGAGCTCCATGCGCGTGCTATGTGGGGTGTGGGGCTGGCTCCTTTCATTCTCCAGGCCGCTCCGCATCCCACGATGCACCTATGTCTTGTCCTGTTTATGTTCAGATAAAGCTCTGTATTTGGATATACTACATTCTGTCAGGCTACTCATTCTTTAACAGAGTGTGTCCTCTTATCACTTACAGTTGGTATTTTCTGTGCTTCATAAAATGACATCGTATGTTAGTATGTAATTTAATATACTAATATAAAAGTACTCACCTGCAGTTTGTAACTAAATAAATGCATACATTCATAAATGCCTTGGGGAGACAATCTCAAAAGATTTTACTGATAGAAATTAATGCTCATTAAACTTTTATGATCCTGCTTTAGAAGCAATGTTCTCTTTCCTTTGGGGCTAAAAGCAAAACTGCCTCCCTCTGGGGTTCCTCAGCACCAGAACTTGCTTATTTCAGTTAGTTGAGTGGAGAAGGGCCTGGAAAGGGGGGAAAGAGGAGGGTTTCAGCTCCTCTGAATTGAATTTAGGAAAATAAAAAGCAGCGCGTTTAGTACCTCCATTGTTAAGAAGTTGCTCATTGTACAATTATGTTATCCTCCCTCGAGTAGCACCTAACAGTCGCAGCCCTGCTTCTCTCAACTCTGTGGCTTCTAGAAGGGTCCAGCCCCTGGGCACCACCAGGTCCCCCCTCAGCACGCCCTTTCTGGGTGGCGTGTCCAGCAGTGTCAGGACAGGGCAGCCCCCCAGGAAGCACCACCTAGCCGCAGAGACGGCAGCATCCTCCCTCGAACACGGAGGTGCGCCCTGGCGGTGCGGCTTCTGCCCCACCCTGGGGACATTTGGCCTCCCTGCAGATGGCTCTGATCGTCCCCTGGCATCTGACAGGTGACCTGGGGAGACAGCAGAACATCCTGCAGACCGTAGGACGCTCCCAGCCACCAAGCCTCATCTGGTTCCAAATATAGAGGCTGCAGTGGGCCTCGCATATTAGAACTGATTGGTCTTACACTTGGGAGGCTGAGACAGGAGGGTTGTTGTGAGTTCAAGACCAGCCTGGGCTACAAAGCGAGCGCAAGGTCAGCCTGAACTGCACAGTGAGACCCTGTCTCTAAATAAATAAATAAATAAATAAATAACGGATTAATCTCACGGCATGCATGCAGGCACTTCTGAGGAGGGGTTTCACTCTCCTGTTTACAGATGGCTTGTTTGTGTGTTCCTCTAGAGTCGCAGCTGTGGTTCATGCTTGAGTTGCAGGCCTGGAGATCGAGTAATGAGCAGAGACCCGGGAGCAGGCCTGGAGTGCGGCTGTGGAGGCCGGGGACCGTGACTCCGAGCTCGGGCAGCAGCTTGTCCCTTCTTCCGTCTGCCGGGCCCAGGGGGCAGCGTCCCCAGCCTGTGTCATCGCCAGGCCCTGCTCCTGTGAGTGCGGAGACCTGGGGTCGAGCATCCCGCACCGTGCATGTAGCAGGCTTTCCGGAGTCATTGCTAGGCTCTGCCAGTGTCCTCGCCGGCTCCTGAGTGCTGGGCCCGCTGTGAGGGTCAGGCGTGTGGACACTTTGCAGGCGCTGGAGGGAGCGAGTTCTGTTCGCTGGCTTTCATGCTGCAGCGAGCACCAAGGCCGTATTTACCAACCTCCCCATCAAACACCAGAAAACAAAGCGCAGTGCGTTTACAAAAATAAAAGCTAAAAGAAGAGAAGGCTGACGAGGCGAGCTGCCCGAGGCATCTCCTTGGAAAGGGCGCCTGCTCACTGAGAGGAGAAAACAAACAGACCCACAAGGGCTTGCTTGAGAGTTGCCGAGCGGCACACTTCCCTTCTGAAGCGGCGCTGTCACTCGCGCAGGACAGCCACGCACCACCTCTGGGGAACAGCTGTGTCAAGGCTCATCGTGGGAGACAGTTAACCCCCCCTGCTGCTTCCTTCTGCCTTCTAGTGTCCGAGCTTCTTTACATTTGAACAAGTCCACAGGCGCGAGGTGCCTGTGCCAGAGGGACCCCAGGATCATGGAGGGGTGTTCGCACAGCCCTGGGCTTTCCCGGCTCAGGCAGAACTCACAGAGCTGAAGTGAAATGTTACTGACCACCAGGCGCCAAATCACATGGCCTCCTCAGCCCGCTTCCCTGCAGGACCTCAGGCTACAAGCACGTTTAGAGATGGCACCTTTCAAGGGCAACCCAGGTAAAATGGGCCACGCAAGGGGTCCCGACCCACTCTGCGTCCTTGAAGAGGAAGTTTGGACACACAAAGGACACAAAAGAAGAAAGGCTCCGTGAGGACACAGGAAGACAGTGGCCGGCTGTTCAGGGCCCCTAGACGACACCCCCTGCCAATGACTCCCAGGTCCCGAGGCCTCCAGAAGTGTGAGGCAGTACACTCCAGCGGTCGGGACCCTATGCCGTTCTCCAGTGTTTTGCTATAGTGGCCCTGGAAAACAAGTGCAGCCACTGTCCCTTGTGACTTCCTGCCCTTTTGAGTATGGGACCTTTAATTTTGATTAGTACCACATTTAAATTTACCTCCTGAATCGGCAGTGGGGAAGTACAGAGAACTTCATGCTCAAAGAAGTTTAGCAGAGAGCCCGGAGAGGCCTGGCAAGATTGTGAGTCTCTAAATTTTTCTTGCTGATTTTTTCACTACTGAATTTTCTTCCACACTTCCAAATACCATTAGATTTACAGTATGCAGCCTTGGGAGGACCTCTGGACATGTTTGGAGTCTCAGTGGGCGACCCTTACAGGCCTCGTGCCTGCAACTGGGGTCAAGGGGCACAGAGCCTTGAAGATGTTATTCTCAGATATGGATGCCTGGGTGTTCCCCTTGCCAGGCAAGGTGGAAGAGGGAGACGGGAGAGCCTGTGATATTGGCAGCACTCCTGCAATAACCCTCTGCTTAGGCAGAAACTCAGAACAGAAGGATGTGAAGTCCCTCTCAGATGCCTATTTTTGGATTGGGTCTTTGAATTTGGGGGGTTCTGATTTTTTTCAATTATTTATATATTTTATATATTAGGCCTTTGTCTGAAGGACAACTGGATAAAATTTTTCTCACTCTGGGTTGTCTCTTCACTCTGTTGGTGATTTCTTTTGCTATACAAAAGATTTTTTAATAAGATGAGATCCCAGGTGTGCATTCTTTGAAGTGTTTCCTGGGCAGGCTGGATTTTGTTCATGAGTCTCTGCCTATAGCTGTATCTTCAAGATTGAAGAAATGATGAAGTACAACTGGCAAATAAATACACAAAAATGTGTTCAGCATCATTGGTCATTTGGCCAGAGATAGCTTGGTGGTCTAACTGCCTGCCTGGCAAGTGCAAGGACCCAAGTTAGATCCCCAGTACTGTATGACATGTAGCCCCAGCCCTGGGGAGGTTGAGATAGGAGGATCACTATGAGTCTGAGCTGTGTAGTGAGGCTTCTACCAAATAAATAAATAAATAAATAAAAGATTGTAAAAAGAAAAAAAGACATGATTGGACACTCAAGAAATTCAAATTAGAATAACACTGAGGTTTCGTCTCACCGCAAAGGAATGGCTGTCATCAAGAAATCAACCAATAACAGATGCTGGTGAAGCTGTGAGGATAAAAGAACCCTTCTACACTGTTGGTGGGAGCACAGACTGGGGCAACCACTGTGGAAATCAGTGTGGAGACTGCTTTATAAACTAGGGGTAGATGTTCTATTCGACCCAGCCTTTTGGGTATCTTCGCAAGAGAATTAAAAGCTTCATAGGAGAGATAAATACGCATGCCCACATTTCCTGCAGCACAACTTGTCATAGTTAAGTCTTGGAAACAGCCCAAATGCCCATCACTGAGGAATGGGTGAAAAGAAGTGGTGCTCTTATACAGTGGAGCGCTACCCCCCGTAAGGAAGGATCAACTCGACACATTCGTAGGTAAATAGATGCGACTTGGGGCCATCAGTGTGAGAGAAGCTAACCAGACTCGCGTGTGTGTCACGTGGTCTCCCTGGCATGGAAAACTGGAAGCACAGAGAAGGACCCAAGTGAGGGGCAGTACCGTGAGACTGAAAGAAGTCGGTCGAAAGGAAACAGGACCTGGGCCGGGGAAGGGAAGAGGGCGGAAGGGAAAGAAAAACAGGACCGGGGCAGTCGTGCTAGTTTCTCTTAGTTTATTGAAAAGACAGGTTCGTGCTCATCTCATTTGGAGCCTACTTCATGTCCGAATCTTGTGCTCAGTGCCCAGTTTGAAGATGACAGTCTGCAATGTATTAACTTGTTATTCTCCTATTATTTTGTTTTGAAATTTTGTTTTATTTTTTTCTGTCAAATTTAAGAAAAAAAAATGAGTTCTTAAAGGACACTCCAGAACAATGCGACAGGTTCCTAAATCCAGGCTGATTGGGCAGAGGGGAGCCCTCACTGTGCGGCTCCTCTTCGGGGAAGCGCGACAAAGGCTGGCCAGGGCCGTGGCAGGCGCCCAGGGCTGCTGTGACATCCCCACGTTCTCGGCTGAAGTCGGCAGAAACTTAGGCTGGAAGCCCCAGATGGAGAGGGCCAGCAGGGCCAGCTCCTCCCCGGCTGTCGGGAAGGGCCTGCCGGGCCTCTCCCTCCACGCGCCGGCTGCACCGGGGAGCCCCACGCCGGCCTCTGCTTGTGTCCTCGCGTGGCCGGGCCACCCCCTGGCCGGCTGCGGGCCTGGTCTTTCCTCTCCTACGAGGACGCCCAGCAAGCATCTCGCTTTGGCTTGATCGCGCTTGCGGACACCCCGTGTATTTCTCAGGGAGCTGGCTCCATCCCCGGTGCCCCTAGTGAGGACTCGCGCGGCTGCGCGGCACCGAGCTCTCCTCGCCCTGAAGCGCTGCCCTTAGGTTGCCGGACCCCAAGGAGGCTTCGAGATGCGGGTGCTGTTCTGGGTGGTGGCGAGGCTGCAGTTTCCATCTTTGAAACTGAATTTATGAGCGTATCCAGCTATTCTCTTAGGTTAGGGGTGTTTTTCTCCATGTATGTTATGCTTCAGTAAAAGTGTTTTTGAAGTCACCTTTGTTTAGGATTTGCACTTGTTTCCTCTTTCAATTTATGTCTCTAAAACATGAGCACACAGAACCTCAATCAGGGTCCCGACATGAGGCAGAGGGAGCCGTAATTGGATAAAGCACCGTGCGCTTGGATTTCTCCCCTGGATTTGTGATCAGGAAACTGAGTAAAAGCACAGTGTGGTTAATATTTGATATTTTCATTTTCCATGACAGCATTTATACACATTTGAAAAACACCTGCACATAAATGTTCTCAGTGTTATTTATTTGTTTGTGGATTAGGTTTGCCGGCCGTGAAGATTCAGGGAGACTGTGTCGTAATTCCGTGGCACTCCAGGACTGCGGCTGGGATTACCTGTCTAGAGCCTAAGGGAACCATGCGCAGTGATGAGGAACTGGGAATTGGGGTTCAGACTGCCTGGGTTGGAGTCCTAGGTGCTGCCATTTTCTTTAGTTTTACAGTGGTAACACATGCCTCAACTTCCCCATCTATAAAACGGAGCAGTAAAAATAGTATGTAACTCATACAAAGAAGTTTTGAATGTTAAGACAAGCTGGTTCTCATGAACCACATAGAAACTGCAAGCTTTTGGTGCACGGTAATTGGGCAGATTAGACATAAGGATTAGCTACTGCTGTTAGTGTTGCGATGTGCTACATAGGTGCCACGCTTGTTGCCAGAAAGAGGGTCTAATGCTGGTGGCTGCTGATGGAAGTGGGGCTGGGGACACACACGATCCAGGGTACATCTTACTATCTGAAACGTAGTTTCTTGTTGGGCTCTTCCTGGCATGATGTTCTTCCAGGTAGCATGTCCCCTGTGGACAACATCAGGACTCACTTAGCAATCACGGGCTTTGGGCCACAAGGACTTTCAAAGTGGGGCCTGCATCCCCCTGTAACGCCCGGGGCTGGCACCTGCAGAACCAAACTGCTCACTGTGGTCATGGCAAATGGTGCCCTCCATCCTGTACTGCAACTCGGCCCTGCACCTCGCCCTTGGGGCTCAGCCAGGCTTTCTCAGGAATGAACTAGAATCTTGAACTCCTGCTTCACAAAGCCAGCCAGGCCATGCAAAGAGGAGGAGCGGCCCGGGGAGCCCTGCCGCACGGCGATGGCGGTGAGTACTGATCGTCTGCTTGCTCTGGGTGGTGTGCACCTGCCTCTGCCCCTTTCTTGCTGCCCTTAACAAATGCTGCGTGCTGGCACTTTGTAAGGGATGCAAGCCTATTTTTAGCTCCTGGTCTGTAGGCTGCGATGACCAAGAGCATGACCCTGGCATGTGGGGAGGACGTCACACACTGGGTGACTCAGGGCTGTCACCTCATCTGACCTCCTCATCTCCCAAGGGCCCACTTCTGAGTACCACTGCCCGGGCTCCCAACACATGCCCTTTGGAGGGTGTGTCCCAACCACAGCAGGTGCCAGGGCAGGACGATGCCCCCAGGAGGCCTTGCATCCCCCGACGCTCAGGATACTCGTCCTGTGGCTCTCCAACACCTAGCCTTTCCACAGCAAAGTCTGAGGCCTCCAGAACACCCCTTCACTTTGGAAACGGGGTCTCCCTTGCTATGCAGTGAGATATTGGTTAACGGGCGTCAGGATTTGCCCATAGCAAAGTGTTCCAAAAATCAGGTCTGATCTCTCTGTCTCTGTCTGTCTCTCTGTCTGTGTGTCTCTCTGTCTCTGTTTCTGCCTGTCTCTTTCTCTCTGTCCCTCTCTGTTTCTCTGTCTCTCTCTGTCTCTCTGTCTCAGTCTCTGTCTCTCTGTCTCTGCCTCTCTTTGTCTCTCTGTCTCTGTCTCTCTGTCTCTGTCTCTGTCTCTGTCTCTCTGTCTCTCTCTCCTAGCACCTCATTGTCCTACCTCACACAGAGGCACATTAGGGGCAGATTAGGCCTAGGTTCCTCACATTTTTTTCTCTTCCTTGTAGATCTGTACATATGTGGCTGGGTGGAGGGATGGATAGATGGCTTCGATAGCCACATGTGGGTCCTATTTGTCTGTGGAACCCCACTTAACACAATAGCCACCCTAGTGGGTGGAGAGGTCTCTCTCATTAACACTCAAATGTCACGAATGTCTTGTACATATAAATAGAATAGAACACCTTTACGGAGACCGTGAGCCAGACGCTCTTCGAAGCCCTTCCCAAGCCTTACTCATGCAGCGCGCGCAGCAGCCACATAAAGCATGCGTTGCTGTGGCCCCGCCTTCCCAGCGAGAGGCCCGACACCTGGAGCTTCCAGTAGGAAGTGGTCTGGTCTCAGTCAGCACTCTGATTCCAGACCCTTTCCTTGTACCAAATGATGCTCAGGTTTCACCTGTTCTAATAGTGTCGCCCACTTGTCACCCATTTGGCAAGGGTGCACACTCTGGGTTCCCCCCGTTTCCAGCTTATCACTCCCGGAGGCTTCTGTCATTTCCTAAGGAACTGCGACAGTGTTGGGGCGCCCGGCCTCTGGGAGCCAAGTCTCCCTGCCTCTGTCTCCTGCCTCCTTCCCGCCTGCTCCCTTTTCTTCAAGGGCGGCTGTAGAAGCTAGAATTTTGTTTCCCTAGGGTAAATTTCTACTGTTGTTTTCTCTTCCTTTGAGTCTAGGAGCCATCAAGAAACCCCCAGATGCTGAGTTCCCCGTTTCAGAAGGGCTCCTGTCCCCATGCCCGCGAGGAAGGGACGTAGGCAGCACTCCCAGGCCCTGGACTGGGCTTGCCGGGCTTCCGACCGCCTGGTCTACCTGTGCCCAGCACCTTTCAGCATGGTGCTTATGCTCCATCCTGGACGCACAATAGGGTCTTCATGAAACTCTAAAGGGGCTAGAAAGCCTCTGGACAGGGGAGCGAGGAGGCCCAGAGGACGGGGATGGAGGAGGACTCCTCCACATGCCACGAGGGCGGCACATCCCAACTCCTCAGGACGGGAAGCTCATGAACTCAACCTGTTACGGTGTGGACCTAAAAATGTCACCATGTACTAACAGTTTGATTGGAGGGCCGGCGAGATAACTTAGTAGACTAAGTGCCTGCTTAGGCAAGCGCAGGGACCGAGGTTCAATTCCCAGTACCACATGCCATGCTGACCCCACCCTCGGTGCTGAGCCGTCCACCGAGTCCAGGAGTGGTGGCACCCGCCTGTAATCCCAGCACAGGGGAGGCTGAAAATAGGAGAATCACTACAAGTCTGAACTGTGTAGTAAGACCCTGTACCAAATACATTTTTTAAAAAAGTTTGATTGGCATCTGATGGAATTTGGGAAGTAATTGGACCACAATGCCTCTAATCTTTTCAATGGATTAATCCACTAATGAGTTCAAATCCCAATGAATTTATTTAGGAGGTGGAGCCCAATTGGATGAAACAGGTCATGGGGGGCGTGGCTTAGAAGGGCCTGTGTAGTTCTGCACCCTTCCATCCGGGTTCTTACTGCTTCCCCGGGGCAGTGAGCTGAGTAGCTTTGCCCCACCCCCTCCCCTTCTGCGCTGAGATTCTACCTCAGCAAGCGGGCCAGGCAACCATGGACTGCAGCCTCTGAAACTGCACCAAAACGAACCCTCCCTCCTTGAAGTCGCTTTTACAGGTACTGGTCACAGATCTAAGAAGCTGGTAAACCTCCTGGACCAAACTTTTTGGATCTCTTCCTTTGGTTACTTGTCTTTAAAAATGACCTTGAGAATACAGCAGGAAGTGAGTAGATTTCTCTGGGTTCTGTGAGCTCCTCCAGCAGATTAATCAAATCTGGGGCAGACGTCGCAGCACCTAATTTGTAGATGGCATTCGGAAGTTCTGGGCCAGTCTTGGGGTCTGCGCCCCTACCTGTGGGGCCCGACACCATCTCCTCGGGCAGGCAGTGCCGGCACTGAGTCGGAGGGGGCCATCCGGCCGGTCTCCACTGTAGCAGCGCCTGCTTGCTGGGGGGAGAAATCCTTTGGGCCATCCTACGGAGTCACAGGTCGCGGTGTGAGCTGGCGGAGGACAGGCCTTCCGTTTCCCATGTATTTCCCATCACCGCCCCCTTTCCTAGGAGTCCTTTTATGCTTCCATTCCATAAACTCAGTCCCTGTTAGGAGCTGTTTTGGTCTCTGTCCCAGGAAGGGGTTTGAAAAGACCAGGGATTCTGGTCATTAAGGAAGCCTGAAAATACAAACAAAGCAAAACAAAAACAAACAAACAAACAAAACCCAAACCTAGTTAGAAATCCTCTACACTGGAAAGGGGAAAAAAATCTTTTAAAAATGAGAAAGTCCATAGAGTTCTGCCAAATAGTTGAGGTGCTCTCGTGTGCTCATTACGCTTCCCCGCTCCCTGCTCGGCGTGGCAGGGCACGCCTATACTAGGGTTGAGTGAGGACAGCTTGCCGAGGTAGCTGGGCTCGCTTCTAGGAGAATCTCCCAAGGCTGGTTAGGCTGATTCCTCTCCAAAGGAATGGCCCAGCCAAGCAATTAAGTCACCTTCACAAGCTGCTCATTTTCAGCTGACTAGGGTGGAAGCTGGAGCCATGGTTACTATGTGGGGGCGGGGGCTGATTTCCTTTAAGAGATGAAACTCCTCTTTCTGGGAAAGAGGGCGTCCTGGGCTTGGGCCTTGGAAACAGTCCTAAGCTAGGGCTTGCTCTTTGGAATCGCTGCAAGTATCTTCCCATCCACTTGACCTTCCCGAGTCCCAGTTTCATAGCAAAGCCTGGAAAATTTAATCAAAGCCGTTTGCTTTGCTCTTTCTTGATGGGCTTTGCAGAATAACTGCCTCTGCCTTTGGCAGTGTGTCTGGGAAACGTGAAGTTTCTTTGCTTGAGTGAGAGAGGGATCTCAAAGCCCACCGGTCATTCATCTAAACTTTACAGATGAGGAGAGAAGCTCAGGGAGGTTGTGGAAAGCCACCGAAGGATTTTAAACAGGCGTGGCCCAACAGGACCATCCGTGGGCCTCTTCTGTTGAATTCACTTAGCAAATCTACAGTTTATGAAAGTCAAGTGTCTATCCAAGAGGCTGGAATAGGTTGGGTCAGTGTGCCCAAACTGACCAGGTGACAGCCGGCTCTGAGAAACAGCAAAGCGTTGCTTCCAGCTAGAGAACCTCTAACAATGTGGGGCCGACTGCAGTGTCCACCTGGGGCTGCAGAGGCAGAGACCAGCTGGATGTTTAAATGTGTAATTATGCCCTAATCATAGGACAACCATGCTGTGTTAGTACAGGGAGGACATCTGAAAGGACACACAAAATTGATAAGGATGTTCTGCCCCGTTGGCCGGTGCTGAGTGGAAGAGCAGATGGTTTGCTTTATGCCTGCTTTCATAGTTGCCTTAGTTTTATAGTGAGTACTTTATTTTATAATAAGCAATCTTAAAAATTTTAGAAAGTACTGATTAACAAAAAACAGTTTCAGGAGAATGTTTAGATGAAGAGCAGGAATATACTTGCGTGGTGTCTACATCTACCCATGGGCAACAACAGGGAGTAAACAAGTCAAAACACTGTGTTCAGAGATCAAGATGTAGAGTGTGCTGAGAGTCAGGCCAGAGAGGGTTTGAGCAAGTGCAGCTAACTTGATGTTTTGGGAGGCCTAGTGTGTAAAGCAGGGAGTTATCTTCTGTGTCAGTTGGAGGAGCTTGTATGCAGAAAGTCATCCATCCAACCATCCATCCATCCATTCATCCAACCGTCCAACCATCCATCCATCCATCATCCATCCAACCAACCATCCACCCATCCAACCATCCACCCAACCATCCATCCATCCACCCAATCATCCACCCAACCATCCATCCAACCATCCATCCGTCCACCCAATCATCCACCCAACCATCCATCCACCCAATCATCCACTCAACCATCCATCCATCCACCCATCCATCCATCCATCCATCCATCCATCATCCAACAGGTCACAAAAAGAGACCATAGACAAAATGCATCTTCCTCAAAATTTTGAGAAAGCATGTCCTCTAAGGAAAAAGTAGATTAGTTTAAGATGACTAAAATCCTTGCACCCAGCCATGCCCAAGAAAAGTTGGCTAGCCAAGATTCTAGGGTGAGAACCTGCATTTTTAAGAATGAACTACAAAATGTCTAATGATTCTTACCAGTTTGTAATCACACAGCATTTCTTCTAAGAAAAAATAATTACCAGGAAGGCTCCAAGCTGGCAACAGTATGAAGGAAGATCACACCAATTGCATCATAATCAGAGCGCTTTAGAAAGTTTCTCCAGTCACCCTTCCCCTGGGTCCTTCTGAGGCACCACTCCCTGGTGCCATGGGGGGAGTGTCATTTATGGGGGTGAAGGCACCTTCCTGTCTCTTCACCATTCTTTGGTGCTTCTCTACCTAGTGAAGTGCAACTCACTTTTGAATCTGACTCAGTGGCTCCCACCCTGCATTAAAGCTTTCTCTCTCTCTCCAGTACGGTTCTCCAAGCTGCTGTTCACCAGCAGGAATCCAGCCGCACCAGGAGGTTCCCACTAGCCCTGCGTGGGCTGTCAGTGTCCAGGGCATATCAGTGGCTGACACTGTTAAACATCCCTGCTGTCTCTATGACACATGGGCTACTGGGTTATAGTTGGTTTTCTGTGTGCGCTCTGCTGTTAGATCATGACTCTCAGGCTCAGGAGCTTGTCCAGGAGAATCCAGACTCACAGGTTTTAGTAGGAGGACCGGCACTGCCACAGTTACCCAGAAAGCTGAGCTGAATGAATTTATGCACGGTAGATACCTGTTGCTCTCATCCTTGCTAGCCTGTTAGCTGTCACCTTCAGCAAGCAGTACCTCTGTCCTGCTTAGGGACTTTAGTTAAGACTGGTATGACATACACATGTAGGATTTCTGATTACTTTAGAGGTCTTTGAAAGTATTGTGAAGATATACTTACACAATGTAGTTAGGCCTTTGTCTTTGTTACTTTTCTTTTGTTGCTGAGACAGAATATTTGACTCCAAGAATTAAAGAAGGAAAGCTTTGGCCCACAGTGCACTGAGGTTTCAGTCCATACTCGGCTAGCTCCAAGGCAGGTAGCATGTGGCAGAAGGCAGCCATTCACGTCAGTGGAAAGCAGCAAACGCAGCAAGAGCGACAAGGGAGGGGCAGCAAGAGCAAGCCTCTCTGCCTCTTTCCCTCCCTTCTACTGCATGCAGGCTGCTGCCCAGAGCAGTGTAGCACTCACACCCAGAACCCCAGCATTGGATCATGGATCAATCACAAACTCTAGGTCCCAGCCCATGACTGCATGAGGCTTTCAGGCTACCTTGAGACATAAGCCATGACAGCCTTCAGAGAGGCAGAGATGGCTCTGACCACAGCTCTCGGGGTGGGGGGGTGGGCTGGGGGAGTCCAAGAGTCTACTCTGGGGCATGGCTCAACTTAGGAGTCCGGCAGGCCTGAGTTTGAATTCTGTCTAAGCCAGGTGCTAGCCATGTGATCGTGAGGGAGCCGGTTCTGGACCCGTGGGCCTTAGTCTCCTGAGCTGTCGAAGGGGAGAAAATTGGTCCTCAGAAAGAAGATTTCTCAAGATCCTGGACATGAAGTGCTGAGCCCTGGCATACTGTCAGCACTAAGGGAAGATACTATTATTTCTGAATTTGACAGCTAGAAAAGCAGCACTAGATTCATCCCCGACCGGCTCTTGGTTGCTTCCCTTGGCTGCTCAGTCAGTACACACCTCTGCTATGCCTGGCTCCTGAAAGCTCCATCAGGGGAAGGCAGTTGGGACAGAGTGCAGAGCCTTCGGGTTCCTAGAGGAGAGCTTCATGCTTGCGCTCTAGCTAAGTTCTCACTTTGTAAGAATTTATACAGTGTTTCTAAATGACTGTACCATTTCACAGCCTCACCAGCAACACGTGGGCGTACCAGTGTCTCCCCATCCCTGCCAACATTCATAGTTTGAATTTTCATAATGATTAATGTTGTCGAACAGCTTCTCGCATGAACATCAGGCATTTGTGTGTCTTCTTTGGCAAAATGCCTGTTCAAATATTTTGACATTTTTTAAGTTAGAGATGTTAAAGAGTTCTTTATGTATTCCAGGTATGTCTTCTCAAATATGCAATTTAAAATATGTTAAAGATACAACTTCTCTTTCACAGTCAAATAATTTTGTTTTTGATGCTACTGTGAATTATTTTCTTACTTTCATTCTGAAATTGTTGCTAGTATATAGGAATACAATTGATTTTTTAAAATATTAATTGTGTTTCCTGAATCCTTGCTAAGATCATATATTAGCTCTAGCAGGGTGCTGTCAGTAGTTTGCAAGGGAATGGATTTGATACAAGACACAAATTTATAGAAGTATCTTACAATAATCCATTAAAAAGTCAAACGCAGAAGGGTGCCAGTGATCGGTCTGCACGTGGGAGGACCGAGCAATCCAGCTGCGGTCCCGGGCCCCCCAACAGAGCTCTGCGTCAGGCCAGCCGGAGGCCAAGCGCGTACATTCACGTCTCCTGGACGTCGATATCAAGATCTGCGCCAGGAAAGCTCAAGGGCCAGTGGTGGAAGCTAGAAAGTCCGTACAGCAGTGTGGAGGATCTGTGCCAGCGGGCAGAGGGACCAGACTGTAGCCCGGAAGTGACGCTCAAGACAGAGACGAAGACCAAAGTTCCCCGGAGGAAAACTACGCCATCTCTGTTAACAGCGAGTACCTGAGCTCCTCCAGAGACGTCATCACTGCGCCTGCGCCTAAGGGTGTGGTTTAGAAGTTTCTGAAAACCTTTGTAGGAAGAGTTTGGGAAGCTTTGGAGATGCAGGCTAGAGAAGCCCTGGAAAGCTGCAAACACAGCTTCATGGGCTGCAGAGTCAAAAGACCAGAATGCTGATAGGAATGTGGGCAGTCGGAGCTAGGCCCATGAGGTTTCAGATGGGAATGAGGACTGTGTTGCAAGGTGAACTAGAGGGCATGCTTGTTTCATTCTGATAAACAATTTGTCTATGTTTTGCCCCCCCCTTTTTTTGCTTGAGACAGAGATTAAGGGTAATGAGCTAATTAATCCAGAAGAGCAAATCTAAGGTGGTCCAATGTTCAGGTTGTGGCATGGTTACTGCTGGCTTTTTGCCAGATCTGTAGTGAAAATCTGGAGGAAAAAAAGGGGCAGAGATGTAGACAATATAAAAAATTTGCAGTTTTATCAGAAGGGAGGCATCTGGAAAGTGGGGACTAGCAAAAGCATTATTGTTGAGAAGGTTAGCACTAAAAAGAAGCAAATACTCAGCATCAGGACGCTGGGACAGATTGCTTCAGGGGCCCCCAGAGATGGCAACACGCAGCCACTGCAGGCCCAAAGGTACGAAAGTATGCACTTTTCCTTTGAGAAGCCAGCCCGGGGCCTCAGCTCGAGAAGGGCCACGTAGGAAGCCGACTCCCAGGGCCTCGTTTCCTTGCCATGCAGGGTCCAGAGGCCCCTGGAGCCATGGCTCAGTGGTGCCCAGCTGCTGCCCAAGCCGTCAACAGACCTTGTTGGTGTCATTCTGTGGTGCTGCTGGCTCATAGGCATTATGGTTTGTGTCTAGTTGTCCTCCCAAAGCCTCCTGAGGTCACGGAGTGGGATTCCAGAGGCTGTGATTAACTCACAATCCAACGTTGGGATTATGGCTGTGAGCACCGCCCCTGAAAGCCTCCTCCCCTCTTGCATTCTGTGCAGACTATCCACCCCAGGGTGATGCAGCCCTCACACCCGTAACCCCTGCATTGCACCGTGAGTTAATCGCAGACTCTGGAAGCTGACCCAATGACTGCGTGGGCTTTGGGGGACAGCGAGACCCAAACCCCAGCGGGGAGGAGAGAGGCCTGCTCCCTGCTGCTCCTCCCAGAGCAGCTCTTGCTCTCTGTTGTTTCCTGCTGCTGTGAACTGCTGCCCTCGCCGCCCTGCTGATTGGAACCAGCTGATTATGGACTGATCTCCACAAACTGTAGCTAAATAAACCTTTCCTTCCTTAATTTGGGTTGTCAGGTATTTTGTCCCAGCAGTGACAGAACAGTAACGGAGACACAGGCATGCAGACTGTAAGAGTTGCAAGGCCATGGCAGCTTCCACCCAAATTTCAAAAGAAGGCTCGGGAGGGTAGCCGTGTGCCCTGAGGGGGCAAAGGGGAAGCTCTGCAAGGGAAGCCGAGGGCCGGTTGTGAGCGCAGAAGACTAGAGGTGCCAGGAACGGGGAGCATCTGCTGCTGGCCGAAGCTGCAGGAGCGAGCAGGGCTGGCCGCAGGCGGAGGCCGTGTGAGTGGCAGCTGGCAGCGCTGTAGCGGCGCAGCTGAGGCTCGTTGGCGCTCAGCTCTGAGCACGCCTGGCCCAGGTGCTGGACGCAGGATACGTGGTCAGATGTTTGTCCTGCTGGGTTTTGATCTTACCTGGGTCTACTTTCTTTTTGTTGCCTTATTTTTCCCTTTTGGGATAAGAATGTTTACCCTGCACCATTGTGTGTTTGAAGTACTTACCTGGTGTTTGGTTTTGAGTTTTATGGGTCCTCCCCGTTGAGACTCGGCCTTGCGTGTCTGGGGAGACTTTGGACTAGCGCGGTTCATCGGTGCTGGTGGTACTAAGCCTGGTGCCTGTCGGACAGGGAGTAAATGCACGCTGTATGAGGAAGTGGACGTGTGCGTCTGGGGCCAGGGAGAAAATGTTATGGTTTAGCTATGAAATGCCCCCAAGGCCTCATGTGTTTGGAAGGTGACCGTATTGCGGGGTTCTGTATGCATCAGTGGGCCACCCAAGGATGAGCTGAAGCTGGGTGTGCTGTTAGGAGGTGGGGCCTCACTGGCGGTGCTCACGGGGTGAGCATGGCCTTGTCCGCCCCTTCGCCCCTCCTTCTCCCCTCCGGGCCTCCTCTGCTTTCTCCCCTTGTCCCTCCCACCTCATCATTGGCCACTGTGGCTCGAGGGCTGGCCTTCGCCATTCTTCCACCTGGAGTGCCTGCCTTGGAACCAGCCACCTTCTGAATGAGTCCACTGGGAATGGAGGCAAATAAGCCTCTCCTCCTCCCAGTGGTAGGTGTCAGGAGGACAAGAAGGCGGCTAAGATGTGGGTGGTTGTTGTCTATTCCTTCTCGAGACTCCCAACCCCTTGCAGCCACTTATTTTAGGTATCTGTAAGTTCACCTGATCTGTATATTTCATATAAATGGAATTACACAGTGTGGGCCTTTGTATGCGGCTTCCTCCACTTAGCCTAATGTTTTTGAATCTCATCCACACTGTATTATGCGTTTGTCTTTTATACCCTTTTAAAGGCTGAATGGTGTACTATATAGTAGGTATTGATTTTGCTTATTCATAAAATGGTGCATATTACAATTATATCTATCTTTTGGCTACTACAAATTGTGCTGCTATGAAGCATTGCTATATAAATATCCCCTTGAAGCCTTATTTTGATTTCTTTTGAATATAAAACTCATAGAGGAACTTCCGAGCTCCATGATAATTCTGTGTTGAACTTGGAATCAGAATTAGCACCATTTGTACTCTTACCAATGCAATATGTGGGGTCCATTATGTTAAACATCTTTGCATTTGGGCATTGAGAGGCCTTTAAAAAAAACTACAACCTTCCTAGTGACTACGAATTGTACTTCATTGTGACGTCATTGTACTTTGTACTTCTCTTCTAGGATCATGTTTTATAATCCATATATTATAATTTATTATCACTAATTTTCCTCCTCCTTTTCTTTCCTCCCTCACCCCCCACCCCCCGATACTAGAAATCACACTCAGGACCTTGTGCTTGCCAAGCAGGCTCTAGGCCATCTGGGCCACTGAGCTGTGTCCCCAGCCCTCTCTTCTCCCCTTTTGTTTGCGTTTTGAGACAAGTTCTCACTACGCAGCCCAAGCTGGCCTCAGCTTCACGGCCATCTCTCTGCCTCAGCCCCGCGAGTGCTGGGATTACAGGTGTGTGCCACCTCGCTTGGCATATTTTTTTAATCATTGCTGTTCTTAGTTGCTAATGGATTGTTTTCAGAATTATAGAATATGTCTTGTCTCTTTTTATGTAAGACAGTTCCTGGGTTCATTTAAATAGAAGACTGCAAGCTTACTGTCTCCATTTTATTCACCCCGCTTTGTACTCTTGTTGGCATATGTATTGTATCTCCATATATATTAGAAAACAAATAACAGTGCCGTAATTATTGATTTAGATAATACTCTCTTTTAAAGAAATCAAGAGACAAGAAGAGCAAACCATTTTTTTGTGCAGCCTTTTAAATTAAGCTTCATATCTAACATGTACTCCTTTCTGCCCATTGAAATTATCACAGCACATCATTTGTTCTGGCCTGAATATTTTTTTATGTTTCCTGTAAGGCAAATGTTCCAGCAACATGCACTCAATTTTTGTTTATCTGCAAATGACATTATTTTGATTTCATGTTTGAATGATGCCTTTGCTGCACATAGAAGCATTTTTTGACAGCGTGTTCTTTCAGCATGTTGAATGTCATCCTGCTGCCTCCTGACCTCGGTTGAGAGGGGCAAACCAGAAGGCCATGTGATCCAGATTTAATATCTCAGGTACCAAGGAAACGGCTTTCTCCAGTGTCCTGAGCCTTTCCGTGAAGGACAGATGCACATCAGCATTTTCTCTGCAGGAGACCAGAACGTAAGAAGGAAAATCCACCGAAAGTCCACAGAACCAAGGGAACAAGGCCACGGATTTGTCTTTGTCTTTATGACATACAACATATTCATTGTTGGAAATACAGAAAATTCAGATGCACAGAGGAACTTGACTTCTATCCACTATCCTGCTACTGAAAGCTAACTGGTGAAATGATGTCGTATGTAACTTTCTTGGTTTTCTTTATGGGAAAGACACTGAAAGGGTGAGATATTTTATAATCTGTTAGTTTTTTTTTTTAAACTTTGCCACTTCTTTTTAACCCCTGAAGCCACTATGTTAGTTATTTTTCTTCTTGCTAAGAAAAAATGCACAATACCTAGAGTCCAAGTGGGAAGGATTTATTTTGGCCCACAGAGTATGGAGGTTTTAGTCCATCGTTGGCAGGCTCCAAGACAAAGCAACATGGCGGAGAGACATCGCAGAGGAGAATCGGTGCATGGCAGAGCAAGGCAGAAGAAGCCGGAGAGCAGGAAGCAGCAGCAGCAGCGCTGCTTGCTTCCCTACATTCTGTCTGGGCCGTGTGCCTTTAGGGCGGGTAGCACGATGCCCAGCGAGGGCCGTCCCATCGCCCACACCACTCAGTGGGCTGCTTTAGTAATCACGTATGCTTAGTCCCAGCATCTCACACTCTCGACCCAGCCAGCTCTGAAAATTCCCGCGTGAGGGCACATCTGGACTTGGGCCATACGCCATCCAGGTGGGGGAGGGGCTGCCCAGAGACGTCAGAATGGTGGAACCTGAGCAAAGACGGCAGAATCAGCTTTTAAAGAAAAGAGGCAAGGAATTTGCGCACTGCTGGATAGTGGGACAGGAAGCTTCTGGGAAGAGGAATAGAGCCAAGGACCACGCCGGTGGGGTGGAGTCACGCTTCTCAAGTGACCTGTCGTGGTGGGCTTTCAGTTTCCAGTCTGTCCTGGACTGATGTTTTGGTGTAACTGGAAATCACACATTTAGACGGCTCAGCAATTTCAGTTTGTTGTAAGTTACCCTAAAGCTTTTCACTTACCACAGACTGTTAACAGTCTGAAGGCCCACACAGGCTGATGGACCCCACACTGGGAAGGACTATACTAAAATACTGCCCTTGTTACAGTGGCAGTTTAGATACCAACAAGGATAGGGACAGTGGTAGACCCTAAATGTTTAGTGGATCCTGGGTGGGAGCTGTTGAGGAAGCCCTGGCTTACCGTGCTTGGCGATGACCATGGTGCCGCTGCGGTGGAGCCTGAGCTACTGCACGGTGCATCGGAACAGAGGACGAACGTGCACGGCCACCCACTTTTGTAGCACACAGCCCACAGATAGACCTTGGGCTGGGGCAATCCTCATAAGAACAGAAACAGACCACATAACCTTTAAGACAGAGAAGAAAGTTAAAAGTCATCCCATCCAATAGAAACCAGGAAAGGAAGGTTAAAAGCACCTTTTTGATTGGAGTATTTCTCCTATTATGCAACTGGGGCTCCAACCCAGATACAAGAACTCAGCTCCCCCACTTCCTTTGCAGTTTAAGTGAAGCCTGGAACCCAATCTCAACCAATCAGATGGCCTCCCTAGCCTCATCCAATCAGATGGCCTTCCTCACTAGCCTCAGCCCATCAGGTGGCCTCCCTCCCCAGCCTCAGCCAATCAGATGACCTCCCTAGCCTCAGCCAATCAGATGGCATCCCTAGCCTCAGCCAATCAAATGGCCTGCCAAGTCTAGCCTTCTCTTCAGCGGAGCTATGGAGGAAACTTTGGCTTCCTGTGGGGACAAAGGTGTCTCCATCTCACACATAGTAGTGGACTAACTAGTGTCAGTTTTAAAGCTCATCAGTAACAACTCTGGAGTCTGAGACAAGTGGTGTCTGCTCTGTAAGAGTCTGCAAGGGTTGGGACCTACAGCCTGCCCCTCCTGGACGCCTTGACACATTCCCTTTTCTGCCAGTTGACCATGTTTTGTTTATTTGTTTGTTTGTTTGCAACTAGGGACAATGACTAATACAACCCCTAGCCTCATTTTAAAAGTCACGCCTTTTTTTTTTTTTAACAAATGTATTTAGTACAGGGTCTGCACAGGTTGGGCTTGTAGTGATCCTACTGTTTTTCAGCCTCCCAAGTGCTGGGATTACAGGTGTGCACCACCACACTCCATCTCAATCCCAGTGTCAGCATGCCCCCTGGGCAGGGGCAGCACGGTAAGCCGGGGATCGATCCCATAGCCCCTGTGTCTGCCTAAGCAGGTGCTTTAATCTGCTGAGCTATTTGGTCAACCCTAAAAATAACTTTTTATTTTATTCATTTTATTTATTTATTTAATTTTAGGGAAGGGTCTACAGGGTGTTCAGGGTCTCACTACTAGATCGGAATTGAAGTGATCCACCTGCTTACAGCCTCCCAAATGCTGGGATTACAGGCGCCCACCACCACGCCCAGTCTCAATGCCAATCTCAGCATGCCCTGGGGGGTGGGGCTGGCACTACAGGCATAGGGATTGAACTCCTGGTTCCTGTGCCTGCTTGCAGGCACTTTAATCCACTGAGCTAGTTGGCCAGCCCTAAAAATAACATCTTTTTTTCTCCATAATTTTATTGAGAAACAAATAGCAATGAGACAGTTTCAAATCAAATTG
>NDGN011531575.1:2392-16094 GCA_002564285.1 Tympanoctomys barrerae
AAAAAAAAAAAAAAAAAAAAACTAGAGAATAGCAGAAAGGACGGTTCATATGTTGGATTGGAATTATGTGAAAACTTGAAACCAAGTAGCAGGGAGAACTCAGCTCTTGAACGAGGAAGTAATGATCAAGTTAGTATTCTGGGGGGGCACAGAATGTCTCGTTGTAGGACAACAGCTCTGTGTCTTTGAATGATAGTGGAAGGGTGGGGTGGTGCAGAAAGGATCAGCTGGAGCAATGCTGAGGAGCTGGGAGTGAGGCTTAGGTGAGAAGTGAGTGAATCACTAGACAGAAAAGTTAATTCTTTTGAGCCTGTTTGGAAGGGCTGCCGTATCACTTAATTTAAATTTAAGAATGTGATGAAGGGTGTTCAGCATTTCCCTGCAGGAGGGTTGATGAGGGAGTTTTGGCCCAGAAGAGGTAGCTGAGGTGACAGGTGACGAAGTTGACTATGCATTTATGGTACTTTCAAGCCATAACTATAGAGGTAATCCTCAGAAAAGCAGCCCATTGGGGCGTTTCAAAGAGTGCAGAGTGGGCAGAACAATAGATGTAGAAGTTCTCTCAACCCTCTGCATCTGGGTTCTGCGCTCACAGGTTTAACCAACCACAGAGCGAAGGTATTTGAAAGGGGCCTGGAGATGTGGCTTAGAAGCGACACGTTCGCCCAGCATGTACAAGGCCCTAGGGCTCAATACTCAGTCTGCAAAAAAGTGAAATTCGATTAAAGAAGAGAAGAGGAGAGGGGAGGAAGTCTCAAGGAGAAGGAGGTGGAGAGGGAGCAGTATTTGGGGGGAAAATTGCATTTGTACTAGGCATGTATGGGCTCCATGGTGCTGCCGAAAGGGTGTGTACCATTGAATGTTTGCATTCACATTGCAGTAAGTGTTGTAAGCAACCTAGAGATTATTTAATGTATGTGAGAGGACATACGCAGGCCATATGTAAATATTGTACCTTTTTATACAAGGAATTAATGATTTTTCTATCTGTGGGGAGTCCTGGAACTGATCACCCATTGACACTGAGGAACAACTTTATTTAGCTGTTTAGTAACAAAGAACAAATAGGAAAGAAAAAAAAAGTAAAATTTCAAGAGAGCATCTTAACATTCAAGTATCCACAGAACAATATAAGAGAAAATTAATTTTAAAAATAAACTTATAATATTTTCAATTTAGAGCTGGGTGTGGGGGCTCACACCAGCAGTCCTGGCTCAGGAGGTTGAGGCAAGAGGATCACTGAGTTCAGGACAAAGCTGGACTGTACACTTAAAGCCCCTGGGCTACATAATACTGAAACTGTTTAAAAATTATGTTTTAAAACATTTTTCAACTTAAAAGTTTTAAAGCCTATTTACTACAAAGCAAATTATGGGTAATTTTGAATGGTCAGGAGGGAAAAAGAAGCAAAACAGAGAGTATGTGATGTTATGCTTTCAAATTCTCTTCATTTGGTAGCTTTGAAAGACAAGGAGTTTAGGGCCATCCAAATAGTTTAGCACTGAAGTGCCTGCGAGCAGGCAGGGCTTTGATCCCTGGGCCTGCTGTGTGGGCCCCGCCCCTGGGCACTCAGGCAGAGTCAGGCTGGGCGTGGTGGCGCCGGTAACCCCAGCTCTTGGGAGGCTGAAAACAGGAGGATCACCACGAGTCCCATTTAGTAGTGAGACCCTGAACACCCTGTAAGCCCGTCCCTAAAATACAAAAAAAAAAAAAGTTAAGCAATTTTTCCCCTTTTTAGATGGGAGAAACCTTTACATGTCTGAAGGTATTTGAAGTCTGAGAAGAGTAATACTGTTAAGCAGGATGAAGTAAACTAAGTGAAAGGTGGAGGTTGCAAAAGCAAGAAGAGCGTGAAGCAATAAAGTCATGGAAAGAAAAAGCTGTCTAGCAGAAAAAGAAAATTTTAAGATAAATATTTAAATTTTTATCAGGGAAGGCACAATAACTAAATGGTCTCCATTCTCAGAGAGAGCAATGGAGATGATTCTCATCTCAGGAAAGAGCAAAGGTTTTGGTAGAGATTTCAGGAGTGGACTTAGCAGCTCCTGCGCCGTACAAGAGACGCCCTACACTAGTGCTTGGGAAAGTGAGCGTTCATTATTCCCCATAGTCAGGAATCCACTGGTGCTTGTGCTCCCCGGCAGCTGCGTTAGCTCCCGCTGGGAAGGCTGCTCTGCTGCCCTTCGCTGGCTTCTTCCCCGTGTTGCAGGTGGGCTGTCCGTGGCCTCATCCAAGATGGCCCAGGGGAGCAGGTGCTGGTGTTCTGTGTGGCGTCTCATCCTCAGTGCTTGTTCTTATGCTGGTAGGGTTCTGAGAGAGAAAAAGCAAAAGCATATTTTTGAAGCTTAGGCTCAGAATTAAACATAGCTATCATTTATGCTGTAGTCTATGGGTCTAAGCAAGTTTCAAGACTGTTCTCAGGTTGCAAAACAGACCCCACCCCGTAGTCAAGGGAGGGTGTAAAGAGAAAGCTAGGCACCTGGAGCATTGTTTTAAGACAGGCTACCCTGGCAGAGACTACAGCCGGTTTTGTTCCATGTGCAGAAGGGTTTAGTATACTGGATATGCTAAAATAATTGTTCTGTATTTTGTGATGCATACATGATATAAATTTGGAACTATTTACATAGTGAATTTTGATGACTTCATTGTTAGTATATTCTCTTCCCTTTCGCTCTTTCTGAAGGTTGGATAATACATTGGAGGAAATTATATTTAAGCTCGTTCCTGGACTACGAGAGCGTAAGTTGCTCTTTAAGTTCTTACAGACTTGCAGTTTTCTGAAATCAGTATTTCTGTTAATGATTTCAAGATTGTTATTATGGTTTGTATATTCTATTTTTTCTTTTACATTAGAAGAACTTGAGCGTGAATCTGAGTTTTGGAAGAAAAATAAACCTCAAGAAAATGGACAAGGTAACTTTTTATGT
Source organism: Tympanoctomys barrerae (assembly GCA_002564285.1). Lineage (NCBI taxonomy): Eukaryota > Metazoa > Chordata > Mammalia > Rodentia > Octodontidae > Tympanoctomys > Tympanoctomys barrerae. Next base: position 5,323 of record NDGN011531575.1, read on the forward strand.
GTGTCTAAGAGCATCTTTCAACTTAGTTAACTTTTTGTCAACTCTCTGACTTCAAAACTTTTTGTTGCCTCAGTAAACTATTATCTTTTTAAATTCAAATTTCTTCTGTGCAAAATTCATGTGCTTTTATTTTTTCTCTTCATGAGATTTTATATAAATCTGTACAAATCTGGTGTTCAGTTGAGGGCAGTTGGATAGAGAAGGCCATTGGGATGGGAAAGAAAAAAGAGATAATAAAGCTAACTAGGTGATTACAGCAGTCATTTATTAACATACAACAAAACTGAAAAAAGAAATAGCTTGCAGCTACATAGTGAGCATTCTGACATTTTTAGACTTTATTTTATAAGTTCATTTTAATGGGACAGGGAACTGAGATGTGACTGAGAGCCGGGTTCGGCGATTTGCTGTGCTCTAATACTGTGGAGTGAGACTTGCGTAGGTGGAGCCCAGACGGCACGAATTCACATGTCCTGAGAATTTTAGAAGTACCTCAGTGTGCTTGCTGGAGTTTCCCCATCGCCCTGCCAGTGTCCAGATCTCTCCTGTTGGTCCTGGACACTGACCGTTTGGTGATTTTTAACAATTTTGGTGAAAACATAACCTGTCAAAGAAAAGCATTTTAGTATATATTATGAGTATAGAGAATTCTATGAGATAACAAGCAAGTAGGATTATTTCTTATTTTTTAGATATGAAATTTTATTCAAAATATCTTAAATACCATTCAGATCTTTCATATATTCATGTGTGAGCGCAGCGTGTGTGTATTGAAGATTATTAAGATGGATGAAAAATGTGCCATTTTTTCATCTGTGGAACAGGCTCATGATTGCATTACTTTAACTTTCCTGAACTGACTTGCTACACAGCGGCTTTTGGACATAGTTTTGATGGCTGGAGTAAGGTGGCAAGGGGCTCTTTTTAATATCTAACAACAAAATGGGCAGAGAAGCCAAATGACTTACTAAAGCCTTGTTTATGTAAGAGTACAGCACAGTCAGATGGCAGTGCCTTGGCACAAGTGTGGGTAACATGCGGTTAAGCGTTCTCATTGGTACTGCTTTCTCAGGACAGAAACACGGGGAACTGTCATCAGAAATTACCTAGTAGGTTTAGTTGGTGACCTTTTGTATCAGATTAACTCTAAAGGGCAGTAGCCTGCTTTGTAAATTTTATCTCTCTTCCCATTTCTTCTTTTTAAAAATACTTAGGATATTTAATCTTTAGGTGGATAATCTGGATCTTTTGTTGGAGCTGCTAGTTTGTTTCATAAAAGGCAGTTCTTGTCTACCTTATTTCTTTAAAAATCTGAAGAAGAAAGCAAGCTTCCCTGCCCCCGATCTCATGAGGCTTCCCTGCAGTCATAAAGAGGGGCAGGCGGATCGCTGGGGAGGGGGCTTCCAAAATAATGCTTTGCTAGCAATTATTTCAAGTCTTAGCTTAGAGATAGTTCATCTGGAAATCTTCCCAAATCTTTGCTTCATCCTCAGAGTTGGAGTTAATTGCCTCTGTTGGATGTGCCCACAGAGCTGGCGTTGCCTCTCACATGTGATGTGTCTGTTTGTTTACTGTGTTTTATACTTGGTCATTATGATAGGGATGGTGGCCCTCTACTTTCGGTGATGTTCCTTCGAGCCTAACGCAGTGCACAGCTAACACATTAGCAAAGACATGGAATAAAGAAATGCATCAGGAAGTGCAGTTGTGTTATTTATATGCCAAGTGTTTAAGTCTGCTTTTGATTTTATTACTTTAAACTGAATTATAGCTGACTTTTTAACAAATTATACAGATGATACTTCGAAAGTTGACAAACCTAAAGCAGATGAAGAAGGTGATGAAAACCAGGATGATAAAGACTATCATAGAAGTGACCCACAAATTGCTATCTGCCTAGATTGTTTACGAAATAATGGGCAATCAGGAGACAATGTAGTCAAGGTGAGTGGACAAGTACAGTTGTATTTTTTTAGTGATCATTTTATAAATACTTTTGAATTGGTTGATGAATTTTTAATGCTTAATCCATTTGATTCTAAAGGTTTTATTAATAATCCAATAGAAAGCACATCTTGGACAGTCCTGCAGATTTTCAGCTAATTGCTCATACTGGGCACTGATCCCTCCTCTCCACCCCCAATCATCTTGTGCCAATGGTGCCATCTAGTGGCAATGCCGAGCATCACGCCTCTGTTTCACCTCAACCTTTCATACTTTTGTTGGGAGTTCACAACCAGTGCAGGCTCAGGTGCATAATTCCATGTTAAGCAGTGGCTCTAGCTCTTTTATTCATTATCTTCTAATTTACCTCTTTATTATATATTTGAAGTCAATATGTTTTACATATCATGGCTGATGTATTTTATGAATAATACTGGTTTTCAGGTAAACTAGTTGCTGTAAAGTGAATGAACTTTTAAAGTCATTGAAGACTGCACACTCCCTGTAGCATTTCCGTATCTAATCTCCTTGCCTGCTTTGTTAATTGATCTCTTCTTAAAAGATCTTAGAGACCCTGTTTACTTTCACTGAGGTTTTTTGGGGGTCTTTTAATGATATTACTTGAATAATATTTTCTGCTTTTTATTGCAAGAAATTCTCATTATAAATGTTTATTATTTTAGCTCTTAAATAGATGTTTGCCACTTTGTTTTAACACATGTAAACTTTTGAGCATCTTTTCTCTCTGTAGTCTATGTTTTACTCTTCTTTTGGTACCAGGGATTGAACTTGGGACCTTGTGCTTGCCAGGTAGATACTTAGGCTGCTGAGCTATCTTCCCTGGCCGTGTAGTTTGTTTTATTCATTATCCATTGTCTCTAATTTTCTTTTGCTTCCTCTGTGAATCTACAAGTTGTGTATTTTGCTAATATGTGCAGTGGCATTTTATTAGGGTACAAAATAATTTTCAATTCAAAGTAAGCTTTCTCAGGATCTTGCAATAAAGAATATATATGAGCATAGTAGTTTAATTAATATGTATTTGCTGTGTGAATATTAGTCCATAATAACATAAGTAGTAAGAAAAATCCCACTCAAGGAACATGTTAGGCCTTTCACATATAATCAGAGATTACAATACAGTGAATTAATTGATTTAGTTAAGGGGTGTGGCTTTAATGAGACAACTTTAAAGGTATGACCACCGTGCCTGTTCATCCTTCCAGTCCTCTCCGTTGCTTTCCATGTTCCTGTGTAGTGTCTTTCCCGCTTGTGTTTTCATCAGTCACTTTGACCCTGTGTCTGTCTCTTCCTGCCCTCGCCGCTGCCATCCCTTTGGGCGGAATTCTTCACAGAGATTGTGATCATTCTTTAGCTCTGTCCAAGTTGCTCCCTGGTAATAAAAGCTGAGTCTATTGAAAAGTCAAGTACCTTTCCATCAGGAAATAAGAAATCTGATCCTATGCATGAGTTCTATTTTCAAGGTGAAAATACTGAATTTTGGAAATTCATTTAAAACATTAAGGACCCCTGCCTTGGGATCTGATACCTTGTATTTGCACTTGACTTCTAGCCATTTGCTCTTCCCTTTATAGACTTTGCCTTGTATAGTTGTACCTCAGTTTCTGAACTCTTTTTTTTAATTTTAAAGACAATTTTTTAAAAAGATACAGAATTTCAAAACAAGATATAAAATTAACAGTGCTTATTGTATTGCATATTGTTATCTTCAGAGTAGTTGCTGATATTACCACATATAAATGTGTAAAATTGATCAAACAATATAAACACTAACTGTTCTTTCAATGAACTAATAGAAATTAGTAGTACAGTTATCTTAGCTATTGTGTGTGTGTGTGTGTGTGTGTGTGTTCTTTTCTCCTTTCTTCCATTCCAGCTATTCTTTCCTTTTGGAACAGTTTCTTTCCCTTTCACAGTGTCTGTTAGAACTTGTGGATCTTATTTAATCTTAATTTTTCAGTTTCTTACACTAGAGACATCATGTGTACATGTGTACATAGGCAAGTCTGATTTATTTAACTTACGTGTTTGGTCTCTAGTTGCCCCCATTTACTTTTAAAAACCTCAAATTTATCTTTCTTTGTAGCTGAGTAATACTCCATTTTATAAAAGTACCACATTTTTAAAAAATTTATTTTATTTTTGAAGAGAATATAAAAAATAAGGGGAAAAAGCACTAGAAATGATACATAATTGCCCCAAACAAAATAAGAATTCAACAGTTGCATATTGATATCTTCAAATTAGTTCTTCAGATTACCAGATAAAAACCTGTAAGTTTGGTCAAACAAATATATAGAAAATTAAAAAGGAGAAAAACAAATTAAGTGTTACTTCCCCTTTTTTCTCTGTTCTTCATTTGATGAGCATTTGAGTTGTTTCTGTGATTTAGCTGTTACAGATTGCACTGCTATAAACGTAGGTGTGCATATATTGCTGTGGTATGATACACACTTAATTCTTTCCCTGATTTTGGCTGCAAATAGAATTGGACAAGAACCAAATCAAATTCAGCACTACCTTATGGAGAAACTTGACTTGTTCTTATCTAGTTCATTTTATGACCAGGATCATGGAAAGAAGTTCACGAACGGAGGTCCCACTTGTCCATTCTCAGGACACCTTCATTGGCTTAGAACGACTTCGGTGCTGCCGAAGGCCATCTTCTTCTCCGCAGGCCATTTCTACTTTGACCACTGCCAGCCTCTGCCCTTCCACGCAGTACAGTATGTCCTAACGCTTTCTCCATCTATTTCATTTTTTTCTGAGCTCCCACCACCACTCTGCCTTTTCTGCCAAGTTTTAAGTAATTTATCTCTACTTTTAATTACTAGTTGAAAGTTTAACATATGAAACTATGTCTAAGGCGTATTCATTATATTCCGTCCCATTTAACTGCAGGTACTCACTTTAAGTTTTGACTACCATATTTCAACCAGTTACACACAAAAGTTCAAAACCTTAAGAGTCATCCTTGACGTTTATTTTTTTCCTTCCATCAGACACTAATCCACAGTTTAGTGTTGATTATTTTGTCGAAATCTTTGAAAGTAACTTAAGTGGCTTTTGTTATCTGTGGGTACTTACCTGAGTGTGGACAAGGCAGAGGATGAGGGCCTGGGCTGTGACCAGGCACATGGTCTGATGGTGACTAGTTTACGTTCTGTAGGCCGCACTGTCTCAATTGCAACTTTCCGCTTCACTCACTACAGCTGTAAAGCACCCTCAACAATAGTGAATGGATGGTGTAGTCGTGTTCCAGTAAATCTTCACTTAGGGAAATTGTTGGCCAGGCAGATTTGCCCTGGGGGCACGCCAGGATTAGCACCCTTTTGCCCGCAGACCCAAATCTAAACAGCTAGCCCTTTTCTTGGTAAGTTTTCCATTAAGCTCTCCCATCAAATTCTCTCTCATCTGTGAACCCTCCTCTTGATAAGGATTATTGCTTTATGTATAAGTTAGATATCTTATTCCACTTACCTGACAATGGATTTGTACATACAGAAAAGCATAAAGGACTTTAAAATTTTAAATCCATTTCTTTTGGGCATGCTCTTCACTTATCTTTTCACTATCCTGTGCTCTCCAAACCCAAGCAGAGATCCCTGTTCTTTGTGTGGTTTTTTCCCAACCTAATGAGACTCTTTTCTGAAATTCTGTAGAAGTTAACATTTATCCCTCCAGGTTTAGGTGTTTTTTTAGCATGTTCATGTGGAGTCACTGATACTCTGTCTTTTCTCTTTTACGACAGGTGTTTTTCCTTGAAACTATATTACAAACCACTTAGAAGTCGAGACACTTGTCTGTATTGCTTTGTAGCTTCCTCAGCCATCTCATTCCTGTGCAGTGGCATGTGCTTCTTTGTCACTGTTCTGGTGGAATAGTTGTACAGTTTAAACAGTATACTTCTCTTTTTTGTAGTGTGACAGCCACAGTCAAGAGCAAGATGTCTGTAAAATCAGTAACCCCCCCCCCAAATTTGCTTCTCCATAAACGCATGGGGGAAAAAACCTGGCAGAGTTCAAGATCACCTCTTTCAGAGAGGTTACAACAATATTTAACCAATTATTTTCAAAGCCCATGATGCATTTAATCAATGTGATGGTTCTCTTAGGAAAACAGAGGGCTTTATGGCATTTCAACTTGTTTTATCCCATCTCCCACTTTCCAGCTCTCTGGTATCCTTGAACAAGCTAACAGCCAGCTTTCCCATTGCAATCTTTGAGGAACTAAAAAGGTAGAAAAGAGATAAAAGTCTTTCAAAGCCTTTTTACCAAGTCATTGTCACCACTTGACTTGTTGGGTTGTTCCCTGAAAGATAGCACTTAGCAGAAGCAGATTGTCCACCAGATACCTGACTTTGCCTCCAGAGCCTGTGCCGTGGGAAAAAAGAGATTCATCCATGGGTGGAAAGAGATATTTTTCAGAACAGTTGCAGGCAAATGTTTCAGCTTCAAGATTGAAGTGTAGTTAACATTTGAGACCAACAGAATAATCAAAAGGCTTGAAAACAAAGAGCTGGTGAATGAGCTTTCCATAGCACTTTACCATTCTTATGTACCCCTCAGAATCTAGAAGGTGAAGGGGAGTTAAAGTGTTGTGTACATACTCGGGAAAGACAGGAGAAGGCCCCGGCCTTCACTTCGAGGCTGATCTTGAGGCACTGCACAGATGTTAGAGGTGTGCCCCAAGTGAGTCTCTTTGCATGTACTGAGAGACTTCCCGGCTCTAAGCATATACAGAAATCTCTATAATAGTTACCCGATCTCTTGGTAAAAACTTAGGTGACTACATATGTTAAAGACTATGGAATTGATTTAGAAATGTCATTAAATAATAACAAAAAAATTAAATAAAAACAACCACAGCAACAAATCTTGAGGAGCATGAAAAAATCCCATTGTTGCTACAGTATAGTAGTAGTATGTCCAGTTTTTAGCAAAAAAGTTTTGAGACATGTTAATAAATAAGAAATTATGTCCCATACTTGAGAAAAGAAGCAATCAATAGAAACTATCCCTGGGGAAGTTCAGACATTTCATTTACCAGACTTGTATTTTAAGTCATCTGTATATACAGAATTATAATTATGTCTAAGCACTAAGAATAATTTCATCAAATGTAGAGTTCAGTAAATAGAAATTATATTTAAAATATTCTGAACTTGTAAAGCACAATGACAGGAGAAAAAAAATTCACTCCTAAGCTTCATCAGCAGGTTTGAACCAAAGACAAAGAACCACAAACTTAATTTGAGATTATCCAGTCTGAGGAACAAAAAGAAAATAGAACAAAGAAAATGAACAGACACTCGGAGACTTATAGAGCACTATCAAGCTTACCAACATGCACAGAACAGAAGTTCCAAGGGACAGAACATATATTTGAATAAATAATGACTGACGACTAGCTTTGATAAAAAGCATTAAATATCTAAGAAGTTCAACTGTGAGCAAGATAAATTCAAAGAGATTTGTATCTTCCTAAATAATCAGACTGTTCAAAGAAGAAGAGAATCTCAAGAGCAGCAGTTTAGAAGAGCCTCACTGTGGACCAAGCATCCGTAGTGACAGGTGCTGATCATTCACCAGAAGCCATGGAGGCTAAGAGGCAGTGTGATACATGGAGAGTGCTGAAGGATGCGGTAAACCACGAATTAGATATTCATGAAGAATCTGTTTTCAAAATGAAGGAGAAATTAAGGTATTCCCAGATAAATACAAACTGAGAAACTATTTCACTGTGAGATTTTCTTTCCAGAAAATAGAGATGCTGGGTCCTAAGTGAAGGGTACTAAATCATAAGTCACAGCCACATGAAGATGTATAAAAAGCATTGCGAGGAAATACACAGGATTTTTGCAAAGACTTTCTGCGTCTATTAAGATGACCATGTGGAGTTTTTTCGTTCTGTTTATGTGGTATTTGCCTTCAGTGCTTTCCATGTGTGGAGCACCCTCGCAACCCTGGAATGAAGCTGACTTTGTCACGGTGTGTGATCTTTTTGATGATTTGTTCCCTTCTCTTTGGGGCTTCTAGGCCGTCACAACTGAAGGGATAAAGAAAACATGGCTTACGTACGCATTCTGACTCAGCCATAAATAGGATAAATTTGAGTCATAGGAAAATGGATGGATCTTCAGACCATAATAATAAATGAAATTAATCAAACACAGAAAGTTAAATATTGCATGGGTTCTCTAATGTAAGACACTCAAAATTTAAATAATTTAAGGAGCAAAATAAAAGATGGTCAGAAACAGGGAGGTAGGTAGTATGGAAGTGAGCAGAGGATCTGAGGAAGAAGGCAGAGGAGCGGCAAGGGATGGCGTAAAGGTGAGCAGAATGTGACGTGGCACGTACCAGCCCCCAGGTTGAGTGCTGTTACTGTGGACCATGCACATATACTCATTTCTAAAGGGAGAAGGAAGAGAGAGAAAATAAGAAAAATATACGTATTTTTTTGTTGGGAACTTTTTTTTCTGCTATTCAATTTAAAAGAGTAGTATATAGCAGTATTCTAAATTTGGGTTAACACAAGTATAAAGGTTTTTTTTTGACAGAAGTAACAGGATAGAGACAGAAGTACTATATAGAAGTTGATATATCTGTAATATGGAAAAATAGCAAAGCTACAGATAAAGCTTCCGCCTTATCCCTGAATACATTATAAATTAACTGGTTAAGCACTCCAGTTAAAAGCCAGTAAGTGCAGAGGCCTGAGTTCAATCCACAGTTCCACCAAAAAAAAAAAAAAACAGTGATTAGCAGAATGAATAAAAATACGATTTAACTTTGTATTATCTGCAATAAAAATACTGTAGGTAGTACTTGTAGACACAGTGGACTAAAAATGGAATTTATAAAAACTATTAGAAACCTATAATTCTATAAAAACTATTACCAGAGAAATGGAAATTTCAATAATATCAGACAAAATAGACATTCGGACAAAAAATACACAAGAGAAAAAGAAAAATGTAATGATTTTTTTATTCACTGTTAATCTAGCAAGAAAATATAATACTTATGGGAATGTGTTCATCTGACAACAAATCCCTAAAATACATGAAGCAAATTTGAATTTGACAACTCAACAGTGCTAGTTGGGACTTCAGGATCTCACTTTCAGTAATAGGTACACAGCTGAACAAAGTAAGGAACAACAAGATTTGAACAACACTATAACTAGACTGAACAAGCATCTGTAGAACAGGCTACCCAACAACAGAATATATATTCTTGTCAGGTGCACATGGGCTGGGTGTGGTGGTACACATCTGCAGTTCCGGAATGCCCTGTGCTGAGGCAGGAGAGTTGCCCTAAGTTCAAAGCCACCATGGAATACATAGTTCAAGGTCAGCCACAACTACATAGGGAGACCTTTTCTCAAACAACAAAAGAGTACATGGGAGATTTTTTAGGATATAACTTACTTTTGGCTACAAACCAAATAACCCATAAATTTAAAAAGATTGTATACAGAGCATATTTTCTGACCACAGAAGAATGAAATTAAAAATCAGTAACAAAATTATGAAATCTAGATATGTAGAAATGAAGCAATGCTAATCATCACTGAGTCAAAGAAGTAATCAAAAGGAAGTTTAATAAATGTCTTAACATTGAAGAAAATGAAGTCACCAGCGGGCCAAAACCTACAGCATATAGCAAAGGCAGTGTTTAGAGGGGAAGCTTTGGCTATAAACACGTACAGTTAAAACAAGAATGTCTTCATAAATAACCTAATCTTTTACCATAAACTAGAGGAGAGAAAAATCAAGCAGAAGGAACAAACTAATAAATATTGAGAAAAATTAGAGGATTGAAAATAAGTTTCAGAAACTGAAAGCTTGTTATTTAAAGTTAACAAAATTGGTTTTTTTGGGGGGGGGTTTGTTTTTGTTTTTGTTTTTGTTTTTTGCTGCAAACTGAGACAAAAGAATCAACTTGTCAAAACCAGGGATGAAAGAGGGCACATTACTACCAATCTTATGAAATACAGATTATTATAAGGGAAAACTGTGGACAGCTTTGGTAAAAAATCAGATTACATGAGTAAAGTAAATTCTTTAAACTCCAAAAACTCTCAGGGAGAGACCTACGAAGAATAATAATGAAACTGGAGCAAAAAAGAAAACAAAACACAAAAAAACCCAAACAGTTAAGGCAAAATTAGCCATCTTTTCCCCAACTGTTGCAAAGGATAGGAACATTTTCCACCTCATTCTTTGAAGCCTGTTATTACTTGAACACCAAAAGTGAAGATAGTAAGAGAGAACTATGGAACTTTTGCACATCAGTATAAAATATTTGTGGGATGGGGGAAATCCTTGGCAGGCTGATAAGGGACTACTACCTGGAATATATAAAGACTTCTTCATTCTGAACCACAGAAGCATCAAATAATCATATTTTAAAATTGGGCTGTGGTTTTTAAGTAGACATTTCTCCAAAAATGGTATACAGTGACCAAGAAGCGTATGAGAAAATAGTCATAGGAAGAACCTGTACCGAGTAAATATATTTAAAAAATGATTAAATATAAATTTTAAAAAAGAATTAGTTACAGTAGCCAACAAGTGACAGCAGCCCAAATGTCCATCACTGGATGAATGGAAATACGGTATATTCATACAGCGATACATTATTCAACCTTAAAATGGAAATTCCCATCTCATCCTTTAATATGAGTACCTGAGAGACTTTATGCTAAGTAAAATGATTAATTTATAAAAGGACAAATACTGTAATAATTCCACTTATTATGAGGGATCAAAAGTCAAGTTCTTAGAAATGGAAAGCAGA
>NDGN011531591.1:708-29476 GCA_002564285.1 Tympanoctomys barrerae
TTTTTTTTTTTTTTTTTTTTTTTTTTTTTTGGAACTGGGGATTGAACTCAGGCCCTTGTGCTTTTCCAGGCAAGTGCTTACTCTGCTGAGCCATCTCCCTGGCCCCCAAATTTCTTATGGTAGAAATTTTTAAAAATGCTTTAAATTTGTATTTAAACATAGTTTTCAATATCCTTATATTTTGATCTGCTGGGGTATTTTTAATTCAGTTCAAAATAATTTCTAATTTTCCTTTGACTTATTTTTTCAGCACTTTAATTCTCAGGTATTTTAAGATTTGCCCAAATAGATATCTTCTTATTGTTGGTTTCTAATTTAAAACTTCTGAGATTAAAACTACTTTGTATTATTTCAACCTTTTAAAATGTATTTAGATTTAATTTGTGGTCTAGAAAGTTATCAATCGTAAATGTTTCGTGTATATATGAAAAGAATTTTTATTCCTCTGTTGTTCAATGAACTGTTTTATAGATATAAATTAGGTCTATTGAGTGGGTGGCTTCAGTCTTCCTTCTCTTACTGATATTTTTGTCTTCTTATTCTATCAACAAAGAGGGCTGTTGAAATCACCAACTATAATTGTTGGTTCCTCTATTTCTCCATTAAAATTTCCAATTGTAGCTGTTACTTCATCTATTTCTTTCATTTCTATTACATTGTATTTTATCTGTTTTGAAGCTCTTTGTCTTAACGTTTAGGCTCAACTCTTCATAAATTACCATTCCACCATTGTGAAATTTTCCTGATTCTTTATTCTGAAATCTACACTGATATTGCTATAGAAACTCTAATTTTCTTCTGATGAGCATTTCCATGGAATATTTTTTGCATCTTTCTATCCTGCGTTGTTACCAAGCAGGTATCTTATAAAGAGCTTATCTTACTTATGTTTAAATCCAGAGTAACAATCTTTGGCTTTTAATTGGAATATTTAAACCAGCACTGCACAATATGGCAGTTTCCAGCCTCACGTGGCTGCAGAGCACGTAAAATAGTACTGCTATAAAGTGCAATGTGCTTTAAGTATAAAATATATGCAAGATTTGCAGACCTAGTGCTACACCCAGCTCAGCTCTCGAACTTCGCAGGGTGCAGACAGGAGGGTGAAGAAGTGGGGGCAAGAGCCAGGACATGGGAAACTGAGGTCAGGTGGAGCCTCCTGTCCCGCCGGGGAGAGAAAGCGCCCAGACTCCACCCTGGGGAGGCCCCTCCGCCCAGCGCCCAGCGATTTGATGGCTCGGCTTACCTTGGGCACCTGAGCTCTCTGAGGAGCTCCGCGCTCCCCTCAGGGATCCCCTCTGCTGGGCTGGCCTTGCTTTAGCCCCACACGGGTGATCCGGTGATCCATCTTTGGATCTGCCGCCTCAGCCACTCCCCGCAACTTAGCCTTAGGTAAAAAAAACAAAAAATACTACATAGTTCTGATTTTTACATTAATTGTGTGCCAATATGGAACTATTTTAGTTCTTTTAAACTGATTAAAATAGATTGTTAAATTGAATTTCACATTACACCATGTAATGACTAGAGAAAATGTATAATTGTGGTGCATACAATGTCTATTCAAAAAAGCTAATTTACATTACTTACATTTAGTACCATTGTCAATATATGTAGGTGTGAATCTACTACATTGATGCCCATTTTGTTTTTGTACTACCTGAATTTTTTTGTCCTTCTCTCTTTTTGGACTCACTGAAGATTATTTTATCTCATTTTATCTCTAGGATTGCTTTTTAGCTACAGCTTTTTTAAGTGATTGTATTAAGATTTACAATATGACTGTTTAATTTGTGACAATCAACTTCCAAATAACATGAATCATTTAATGCATATCGTTAGAACCAAACAACAATGCCACCTATTTACTCCTTGTCTTATACTTTTGTTATATCACTTAATTTACATGTTTTAAGCCCCACAATAAATTGTTAATTATTCCTGATTTAAGTATGTCATTATCTTTTTAATGTTATCTTCTCATTCAATATAATCGTACCTCCATAAATCTATCCTGAAGACTTAACTAAACCTGCCTTTAAAAGATCCTCAATGAAACAGTATTTACTCAAGCGAAAATATGGCAGCAACATAAATAATATACAGTAGAGGAACTGTTTACTGATGGTGGCTACTTATAACAAAACACTTGAGGCCCTTGAAGTATACATTTCAAAGACACTTAGGCTCAGAAAATGCTCATAATCTAAAGGTAAGTGAAGATAAGCAAAACTGTGGCGATTTCTTCCAGGGTGCTTGAAACTATACTCGAGAAAGGAGAGGAAAAGGGAAAGAATGATGCATAGATGAGAGCAGATTAGTTAATTTTAAATCTTTTCTCCCAATACATGTGTTTAAGTGTATTTCTAATGTGATGTAATACTGATTTCAGGAATTTTTTTTTTCATTTGAGGATGCAAATTATATAACATCTACAAATATTACTGAACTTTAATTTCATTGTAACCTTTCTTTCATGTAAGATTTATTTTTACATTGTTGTATTTGTAGTTTTGGGGAAGGTTCTGATGAACTCCAAGATGGTTATTTATCTACTTATCCCTCAAAAACTATGAAAATCAGTTATGCTTTTAAGAGATTTAAGTAAAATAAAGGGAGTCATTTTATCCATTAAAAATACCATTTTCCAGAGATTTTCCTTCCTTTGTGTAGGTAAAGATTTCTCAGCTATCACTTCTCTTCTGCCTTAATCTTGCAGTAGGAGCCGGGGAGATGGCTCAGTAGAATAACCGCTTCCCTGGCAAGCACAAGGGTCTGAGTTCAATCCCTGTTTCCACCAAAAATAATAACAATAATAATAATAATAATAATTCCTGCAGTATAGCTCTGCTGTTAGTGAATGGTTAGTGCTTATACGTCTGACTTTATTACCTTCATTTTCTAAATGATCTCCTCACCATTTCACAGTGTTTTGAATTTTGTAACTTTCTACTCTAGGAGATCCAGTTTAGTGGTTTTATATTTTCCATCTCTTCATTGTATTCATAGTGTCCTTTATCTTTTTAAACAGAGCATATTTGTAATAACTCTTTCACCACTTTTACTTGCTAAGTCTAGCTAACACATGATTTCTCTGTGTAGGGTTTGTGTTTTGTTTTGTCTCTTTTTTCAGCAATTAATATTTCTCCTTATTATGGTTCTCATTTTCCTCTTCCTTTCTTCTTTAATAACCTTTTGCTTGTATAATAAGCCTAGCAAATATATTTTTGGCTGCTGGATTTTGTTAAATTATTTTTAAATTATGATGCTTTTTCTGGGACAATTTAGTTATTATGAATCAATTTGATTCTGTTAGTGTTAGTTTTTATGCTTTTTATTATAACATAAATCCAGAGCTATTTTTAGACTATAACTAATTTTCCCTTTAATAGGCCTCTGGCTCGTATCTCATGGGTCAGAGGAGTCTTTCAGTCTGAATAATGGAAACATAAACTCCCACCGTGTCTAAACTCAAAGGATTAATTATTGTAGCCACTCTCATCCTGAAATAGTTTTCTCCTGTTCAAGTAAGAGAAGTATTTTGTCACTTAATGGAATCCCCCAGTGTTAACCTCTGGAAGTCTCGTGTACTCTGTATCTGCTCCCCTTCTGACACTTTGTTCTGCAGATGTTGGCCATGCTGATATCATGGAACGTGTACGCTGTCCTCTTAATTCAACAAATTACCTAGTTTCTGTTCAGGTTGTAGCCTGGAAAGTCCCAACCTGTCAACTAGGAACCACAGGACTACTCTTATTGTTCTGTTTCTCTCAGGAGCTCATTCTCCTGGGCTTCGTGGCCACCACTGAATTCTCATTGGGATTTGAAATGTCTCCCCACAGTTCATGTGCAAAAGGCTTCACCACCCACTGATGGGCTTTTTGAGAAGTTACTGGCTCCTGAAGGCTCTAACGTCATCGAATGCATTCACCCATCGATGAGATCATAATCTGATGACATCAGTAGGAGGCGGCAGAAACAGGAGAGGAAGCCTGGATGAATGGCGTGGACTGTGAAGGCGTGAGCCTGGAGACTCATCTGGTCCCAAGCCCTCTTCTTCTAGCTGTGTCACCTTCTCTCTGCTTGCTGGTTGCTGTGAGTGGAGCTATACTCCTCCACCACACTCTTCCTCCATGATGTTTCCGACTTCATCCAGGCCTGAGGGCAATGGAGCCCCCAGCCACGGACTGAACCCTCTGAAGTCAGGAGCCAAAGTCAATCTTTCTTCCTCTACGTCGCTCACTATAAATTATTTTGTCACAGCAAGGAAAAGCTAGCCTGCCCAGCCATGTTTTAAAACTTGCTTTATATGCTTTATTTCGCTGGTCTTAACAATTGTCAAAGGTAGCATGTCTATCTAGTCCTTGTTACTCTAAAATGGCCCACATAAAGATTGATAATTTATAAATGATGTACACGCAAGACACAGATCACACCCAAATTCTCTGCTTCTTTCTGCCTTCCAGCAGGCTTAACCAACAGGATGCCTTGGCAGGAAATTCCTGGGAGGAAGAGATAGGGGTCCATCCCACGAGATGTGTCACGTGTTAGCTTTTCCAGCCGACACTTCCGAGGGCACTGGGACCATCTAGTTACAGCCAGAACCCCTACGAGCAGGCCCTGTCCTGTGGCTGCCCTACCTGCCAGGTTCTCGGGACACTTCTCCCTCTCTTTTGTCCTTTAGGTCTGGGGATGAAAATGGTGAGCTTTCTGTCCCAGCCATTCCCTGGATGTGTCACAACCCTTTGTTTTTTGTTTTTATATTGTCCTACGCACACCTCTGTAAACTGGCTTCCTTAACATCTCTCTGGTTAATCTCTCAGTTAGTCGTTTTCTGTAAGGACCCACACACACAAGCCACACTATTAATGCTCCCCTGTGAAGTCACAACCAGAACGTGCCAGCTCTCACCTCAACTTCCTGTTCTTTATCTAATCCTCTGCCTATTCCCTTCTTCTGGTTTTCCCAGCCTTCCTCTACTTTCCAGCTTTGTTTTTTCCTAACTCCAGCCTAGATTCCATTAGTCACCATATCACCTACTTTGATGTTAATGGCTTTTGATTTTTTTTTTTTCTTTTTCATTTCTTTTTCCAACTTCTCATCTCAGTGATAGATTTTGAGGCAGGCTGAGCCTTTGTTTTTCTTCATAATGAAGAGTTGAATGACATCATGGCCTGAGAGCCATTGTCCTACAGGAGCACTTTGAGGATAAAAAAGAGGAAGCTATTAATTATTACACAAAGACAGCAGGACGAAGGGAAGTGGGTATGTGAACCCCTGGCTCACAAATGGCTTCCAGCTCTGGAAAGCTCTGATGATATACATGTCAGTTCAAGAGAGTAGCTTTGTTATTATCATGAGGCTTGCAATAAGCCTTGCTTAGTGATCACAACAAATATTTGGGAAAACAAAAAATAAGAAATTAAATGCCATGAGTCATGAGATCTGAGGAGACTGCAAACAAAGATGCACGGCTATGTGCCTCTTTCAAGGCTCACGTGACTGCTGGCTTCCGGGAGGCCCTATTCCTAACACACCAAGGAATTCACAGAGCGATCTCCGACAGGTATGGGTGGGAAACCTGGCGCCCTCCTGCCTTCTTACCCCCTCACTCCCAGTCCTGGTTTTTGGTTTCAAGCCACACAGAGGCGGATGTGTTGCCTCTGTGCTGCCTCCCATCTCACAACAAAAGCCCTCTCGGACTAAGGAAGCGCCCTCCCCATGGCAGCTGGGGGTTGTAAACCCTGAGCTGCAGGTCTTGGCACAGTTCCACACATGGTCTGCATTCTGGCACAAATCAGTCCCTTTATCTAATTAGCAGCCTTACAACTTGCCACCTGCCCCACCGCTTAACCACTAAAGATGCAGTATGGGCTGACTAGCTCGAAACCAGTGGTGAGGACACAGAAAACGGAAAGCTGATCTTGGTGGGGCCCGTCCCTCCGGACTATACACATCTGCAAGCCGTGGACCACCCACAGAGCCAAAGTTCAAAGGCAGGCTGAGAACAAATCACTTTCTGTCCTCTTTTCAGGACTCACCTTGGTATCGCCTGAGCCCCTGGCCTCCTGGAGGCTGGGCCCACTGACCTCTGCTGGTAGGACCTTGTGGGTGTCCCCTGCCTCCCAGCTTCCTACCTGCAGGTCAGGAGAAGGGAGAACTGCCTCTCACACTTGAAACTGCCCAGCTGCCTCGGCTTGCCACAGTGTACACCCTGACATAACGCTTTAGCAACAGCCCGATTGACCGTGAGGGCCCTTTCTGACTTAAGTGCAAAACCTCGTTCTTGTTACTGGACCCAACTCCAGACCCATATTACCCAGATGTTTCCCGATGCGCATCTCTTTGCCTCCAGTGCTAGTAGAGAATTCTGGAAACAAAGAAAAAAGACATTCAACCTACGCTGTAGAAAAACAAGTATCTTCATTCTTTCTAGAGATAATGAATCTAGATGCTACAAAATCAAAACCAGTGCATTCTGAAATTGCGGGTGGGGAAACAAGAGCGGAATCCCATTCAGGCCACAGCTGGCACCGTGGGGGTCACCCTGGAGATTTTCTATTCCAAGAGCAGACGTGGATCCTACAGCAGCATATTCACCAACGACTTCTGCCATTAAAATATACTGAAATTTACCACCATTATATGCTTTATACAGGGGACTATTTGTTTCATATGTGCATAATAAGTTCATGTCTCATAATTTTATTGTCATATAATAGTTTTAGATTTCTTGTTTTTACTGTTATGGTTTATGAGCCTGTACCCAATATCAATGAATGAAACTAGGGTGTGATTGTGGTTACTACACTGACAACTGGTCAAGTGTGAAAAGTGTAGGAAAAGAAGTAAGAGGTAGAAAGTCCTCACTCTCTTTCTATTCTTTTGGTAGCGCAAGCTGTACTACCTTCGCTTTACTATCAGATTAGACACTCCAGTGGGTGCTGGTCTTGAGCCACAGGGCTTCTCCTCGTGCCTCAGCCAACCGATTTCAGAGGCCGCAGATCTAAGTGACAGACTTCTTGATATTCAGCTCCAGACTCCTCTTGACAATCCCTTGGTTCTTATTTGTTAACTTGTGTTTGTTAAATACAGTACCTCTGGGGTTTCTGAAAAGAAGTCAGTGTTTTGTATCTGTGGAAGCAAAAAAAAAAAAAAGAGCCCTGCTAGCATTCTCTCCGCCTACGGGGCTCCCCAAGCCGAGCCAGGAGCAACCAGATTAAATAGTTGTGCTTAGAAGCAAATCCAAAACATCCATTGTTTAGACAAAGAAGGAAATATAAGCTGAAAAACAAGAGCATCTTTCTAAAAAGTTCTACTTTTCTTCTCCAACCTTCTTCTGTTAGGGTTGCCACCCCTGTGTTCAACATAGACTAAAACATTCCTCTGTGAGTTTGTCTGATTGGCCAATTCTAATAATGCTTACCTGTCATTAAACTTAACCTTATGAAACAAAAGTCTTTAGTACTTAAAGAGATGATATCTTTCTGGCAAGTAATTACCTGCTCATTTCTTCTGTTATTGGGCAGTTCCTTTAGCAATGGCTCTCCAATCAAAAGTATTCCGGGACCTTCTTGCCTCAAAGAAGTGTCGGGTGCGAATCAGTACAGGAGAAACCAGCTCTGCAGCGGGACAAGAGAAAAAGAAGACGAATGCAAAAAGGAAGGTACACACCATGTCTGGGAAATGGCGTGGACTATGGTGGGAGATCCCTGTGGTGAGCTTCCCGTGGCCTGTGCCTTTCTTTTATGTGGTCCACATGCTGTGGGCACTCACAAGAAGTTCTGCATATGGGCCCTGGCCTTGCCCAGGGATCTTGTCGTGGCTAGGTCCCGCCCATCTCCCCAGACAGTTTGGCCTCCCTAACTCCTCTTGTCACTTCTGTCCAGACTTCCAGGTCCCCGAGGACAGGGAGTGCTCAGACTTAGTTGCCACTCTACCCAGTGCATAGGTTCATATAAGGCACAGAGTGCACAGTGGCCTTCTCATTGCTTAGGAACTATGAGTAACAGCTAAAATTCCATGACTTTGAGAATTAAAACTTTGCCTTTATAGTCCCAGTAATCCCTCAGTAGTCTGTAGTATGCTGTGATCAGTCAGTGCATGACATCAGTGTTTGGCCATCATACAACAGTGGAAAGGACATGTTTCCTGAATCTGTGACTCTAAATATTAAAGAAAATCAAAATTTCACCAGCATCTCATTTGAAACTTGTTGAGTAACTCAGAGGACGTTACATAAACCCAAAACACCTGACTCAGAAACACCTGAGAGAAATCTGCTTCATCACATAGCAGACTTTGGGAAGAGGCTTTGGAGTCAGTGATAGCGTCCTCAACTTGCCCAGTAGTCATGCTGATTGACAAACAGAATGTCTTTCCCTCCACACTATGTCATCCACCTCTGCAAATTCCACACTGGATACAACAGAGTGGGCAAGAATGCAAAAAGGGAGGGGGCACCTGTGGTTTGGAACTGGCCCAAGCTCAACTACCACGGAAGAACAGCGTGACCCAGGGCTGGAATGCTCACTGGTTGTGTGACTCCCTGGCTCGCTCTGAAGTCATCAGTTCTGTGAGATGCTGTAGAAAAAAGGTAAACAGCCGGGGGCTAGCCCAGTGCTAAGGTGTGTCCATTCCAAGCCAATAAAACTCTGATGAACAGAAAGCTGCAGTGCTTGCCCGGTGTCCAGCCAGGGTTGTATGTGAATTCCCCTGCAGTGCATCTTTAAGAGTATTCGCCAGACCTGCAGGCCCACATCTGCACAGAGACCTTCAAGCAGGGCTAGAAAACAGAGATCTGTGATCTGGGATGGCAGGACGGCAAGAGCCTGGGACTGAAGACCTGGCCCCATTCCTCCCTGAAGCCTTGCCTTACGGAGCTCATGGGCTGTGCTGTGCAGTCCTGGCACCATGGGAAGAGAAGAGCAGGGCAGAGGGAAAAGAGACAGTGTTCGTGTTCTGCATTCTGCACAACCAGGTGCTCAGTCTTGGTTCTTGGAAGGTCAGTGGAGGAAACAGAAAGCAGTGTTAGTTTACTTTGATTTGTTCCCAAAGACTTTGTTTCATCCATGGAAACACTGTGGGAGGGAAGCATCTACTCTAACATGTTGGGAAGCTTTAAAAACAAACTCGGGGTGACCGCTGTATTAATGCTTCTGTTTGCTCTGTAAGCATATGAAACTTATGAGTGACCCATAAACTAAAGACTGGGCAGAGAGCACACAGTTAAACACCCTTCATTACCAGAGTTCTAGTGTCTGTTCAGCGCTGTGAACATGAACAGAATACATTTCTCTTTTTTATTTTTATTTTATTTATTTATTTTTTTTTTGTGGAACCAGGGATTGAACTCAGGCCCTTGGGCTTGCCAAGGAAGCTCTCATTCTACTAAGCCATCTCCCTGGTCCCCCGGAATACGTTTCTCTTGAGTCATATTCTCCCTCTTCTGTATAAGGAAGATGAATCCAAGTTTCTTTTCTTTTTTATTTTTAAAGAAAATAAAAAGTAAAAAAATACAGAATTTCACTAGAAAAAAATGATAGTAATTCAACAATCAAGTTACTAAGATCACTTCTGCCTTCAAAGTTATGGTTCCCCGTGCCTAGGAATGGATTCCTATGAATGGTATATGTCAGTTAAGAAGAAAGCAGGTCAAGGTCATAGGAAATTCATCTGTGGCAATGGTTGTCAGTGAGAATTCGCTGCTCTTCTTTGTCATCCTGGAGGAATTTGTGAAAGAAAAGATTGTTTCAATGTGTAAGAAAGAGGGTAGGGCTGGAGGGCACAGGCTTCTAAAAGCCAGCAGTCTGCAGCCAAGGACATAATGTTTAAGAGCAGGGTAGAAGCTTTGGAAGAAATTGTCCCAGAAAGGACCAAACGTAGGCAGCAAGAGTGAGAGAGGGGCCTAAGTGAGCTCATAGGAAACACACACTGGAGGGCTCTGGAGAACAGCAGGCAGCCAGGAGAGCCACTAACACAGCCCAAGGGAAGCTCAGGATTGCAGGGATGCGGGGAGAGGAGGAGCAGCGGGAGTTGCAATACCAAATGCCCACTGCTCCGGGCTTCTTGCAAATGAGGCAGCTCTTCCCAGCCCAGCTCTGCTGCTGTGTGGCTTCTCCCCTACCGGTGGTTCTTGTGTCCTCTCTTCCCAAGAGCACTGACCCTGAGGTAGCATCCTGCGGCTGCTTTCAGAGTGCACAGCTATACTGCAGCCATCCCTGCTCGGTTTGTTTGACGCATCACTGTGTGCATAAAGGGGGGTGGGGATGAACCACGCATTAGACAAGATTCCTTTCTTATCCCCTAAAATGTGCCCACCGTGGCTGAGGACCGAAATTCCACAATTAGAGAATTTTAGTCATTTGTCTTCATGCACCCATGCTCGTCAATACCCCTTAAGTAAATAGAAAATTAAATTTATTGACAGTGTAAAGGAAGTGCTCTCTCTGTGTCTGTTGTCATCCTCACCCTCCCTATCTGATATCTTCATGGGTATTCTGTCTTACTCTTCCTTGTCACCCTTTCCATCTACCCACTATTCAATTTTTCTTCATTGAACAAATATTAAGTGCTTATCTTGGGCCAGATTCACTGGAATAAAACAGAAAACAAAGTTCCACCTGCAGGAGCTCATATGCTGGCCGTCTGCATGGACATAATAAGGTACATAAATATTCCCCATAGCATGCACTGGCAGTGCAGAGGTGAAGCTTGGGGCCACACACGAGAGAGGCACGTACCCCAACCCTGAGCGACAACCTCACTCCAAAGGCATTACGAAGAATGATGCGGTGCTGGGTTCTGAGCAGGTATTCCGTAGTATTTATTCAGTTAATGCATTTATCCAGACGGAACAAGAAATAAGAGCCACAGGATAACAAAGGGCGTTTGTATTTTCTCTCTGTTCAACTCAGAACAGAAGGAGAGCTGGGGAGGACCAGGACAACAGGGCACAGAAGTCATCTTCCAGCACTCGTTGCTCAAAAATCGAACATAGTGAAGCCCAGCTCACCAAATGCACAAAGGCAAGGTAATCATTGAGGTCACCTCCAGGTAAACATTAAGCACTGTGCTGGATTTTTGCTTCAGTTAAGCAGTATGTTCTGCCATCAATCATGATCATTATTATCATTGCTGTTCCTGACAAACACGCCATTTCCACTTAAAGGCCACGCAGTGCCTGCCATCCCCCCAGCTCTTCTCCTTCTAGATTGCTGTCTCCAGTTCACTTGCAAAGGCAAAGATTCACAGACTCAGCCTCTCCTTTGTCCACTGAATTGGCGAGGGAAAACATTTTCCACCGTCGAATAGCAGAAGGTCAGCTTGCTTCACGGGGTTTTATATCCGTGTGTACAAACATCTTGACATGGTGCAAGGCTCCTGCTTTCCCTTCAGTGTGCCTCTGAGACTGAACTTAATGTCCAAAGATCTCTTCACATCACAGTACATTTGTTTCTATTTAGAAAACTGTTCCGGTTTTACATTACGGTGTCACATCCAAGGTAGTTCTTCTTTGTGCTTGCAGATGACCTTGGAAGACAATGGCACTGTCCCTACTTTGAGCACAGTGGTAGGTGAGACTTGTTGCCAGCATCTTCACCTGCCTCATCCCTGGCCTCGTCCTCCACCATGATCGCACCATCACTCCAGGGTCATCCTCTAGCTGGCTAGTGTTTCTTTTTACCCATGCGCATCTCTGATTTGCTGTCTGATTGCCGAGTCTTGAAAGGGGAAGGGGACAGCAATAGCATACAGAGCTGTGTGCTCTGTCATTCAGAGTCTCTTTCCTCTGCATCCCCACTCTCACCTCTCACCACACCCCAGCTCACCTCTGACCCCCACAGTTTCCTGGGCTACTTCATCACTAACTTGGCCTGAGTCTGAGGAATGATTCATGGGGCCGTAAACTCGGTGGAACAGACCTTAAAGGTCAACTAATTCAACCACTTGACTAAGTGGAAAAACCAGCTTTTATTTTCATTCTTTCTTCCTGCCTTTCCCAACCCAAGTACACACTTAAGAACAGTGCCTCTAGCTGGCGTGGAACTTCCTGCTCTGGGCATATGCTTAACCAAAGTAGGCTTGTCTTGCTTTCTGAGATGGTTTAGTGCTTCCAGCAGTCGATGGTAGATCAAAATTAGGGCAACTTTCAGAAGAGAACTGATGATTCTGAGACCTACAAACGTCACCAGGTAGAGTTGGCCACGCCTTCAAAAGCAGTTCAAAGGCTAGAATATTCATCTTTATTCCATTTATTTTATGAGCAATGACACAATGCTCTGTTGAAATACTATTGTCAGGATGGAAATTAGAGTGCTAAATTCAAAACCTAGTATATGATAAAGGTGTCTCTCACAACTCTGGGGCAAATTTTAACTTGAATAACTGGGACAACTGGCTATTAGGTAATTAAATATATACCTGAGAACATAAGAATAAATTTTAAATGAAGTAAATTATCTAAAAATAAAAATGGGGGGCTGGGGAGATAGCTCAGTAGAATAAGTGCTTGCCTGGCAGGCGCAGGGTCCTGAGTTCAATTCCCGGTACTGCAAAAAATAAATAAATAATACAAATAAAAATGAAATCCTGAAGGTACTAGAAAAAAAGTATGTATGAAGTCCTTATTAACCTGCAGGTACACAAAGGCTTTCTACGTCTCTAAATCCAGATACAGTGAAGGAAAATATTGATGAATATGATGATGTAATTTCAAAAATAAAATAGCATGGCAAGAAAACCAACAAAAACATATTTGACAAATAAGATCAAGAGACAACTGGAGAAGTAGAAAAACATATAGGTAACATAAATTCTTTTTATATCCAGAAAGAGAGACAGAGAGAGAGGACAAAAGATAGCCCACAACAAGAAAATGCTGCATAAGCATTTCATTCAAAGTAGGAGAGGTATTATATAATTATAATGAGATAGCTATCACACATCTTAAGGCAGAAAGCTAAGAGAGTTTCTCCCACAAATTCCTGGTAGGTTTCACAAAGCTTCTATGCACTGGGATTTGGAATGTCTGACAGAACTGCAAGTGTGTTTACATGTGATCCAACTATCCCACTTCAAAGAGTTTATCAGAAAATATTCTTCCAAAAAAAAAAAAAACCTTTCTAGGGGCCAAGGAGATGGCTCAGTGGAATAAGCACTTCCCTGGCAAGCACAAGGGCCTGAGTTTATCCCTGGTTCCACAAAAAAAAAAAAAATCTTCCAATAGAAACTACGTCCATGTAGGGTTATTAAAATAAATCACCGCAATATTGACAATCATTTTAAAATATTGGTAACAACCTAAATACCCATGAATAAGAGAGTGGTTGAATAACATATAGTAGCCACACAATCGAAGACTATTCTAACAGGAAGTATGAGTAGGTCTCTGTAAGCCAACAGGAATGATTTCCAGGATCTATTGTTAGGTGGAAAAAGCAAAGCTTGTCTATAATAAGCTATTTTTATATAAGGTAGAAGAGGAATTTAGAAAATGTACATATATCCTTTTTTCAACATATTTGGTAGAGTCTCACTGTGCAGCTGGGACTCGTAGTGATCCTCCTGTTTTCAGCCGCCCTAGCACTGTCAGGCATGCGCCACCATGCCCAGACTTAGTCACTGCCTCAGCATGCCCAGGCACAGGGCCAGCGAGGCACGTGGTGCCGGGAATTGAACCTAGGTCCCTGTGCTTGCCTAAGCAGGCACTTAGTCCACTGAGCTATCTTGCCAGCCCTGTGTCATCTCTTTTTAATAACTCTGGCCTGTGGAACTCTGCTAATGTCTCATATCTACATGCAAACATGGATGGGGACCAGGTGTGGTGTATGCCTGTAATCCTTGCACCCTCAGAGGTTGAGGCAGGATGATGTCAAGCATGAATCCATCCTGTGCAATTTACTGGAGGCCTTGCTTGAAATAAAAATCCAACATAAGGGGCTGGGAATGTAGCCCAGTATGGAGGTCCTGGTTTTAATCCCTGGTATCAAGTGGGGAATAAAAAATAGAGGCAAAACTCAACAATGGAATGCAGATAGAAGCCAAAATATGAACCACCTTAGCGGAGGTGGGAGACCAAGCCACCAGACTTCTTAGGGCACTATCTAGACTTGTGTGCATCCAGGTGAACACAGTGTTCAGGAAAGGGCCCGCCCATCAGGCTCTGTAGCTCCATTCTACTCAGGAAGGCCACACCAAGAGAGGCCCAATGGACCAGCACTGACATAGGAGGGTCATGAGCCGGGATGGAGGGTGCGATGCAGCTTGCCTCCCGGCTCTCCTGGGCCCTGGTCCTTGGGGGACTTGCTCCTTTCTGTTGAATGTCGGCTTTTGCTCATCTGTAGAAGGCAGAAATGAACATCCCAACTGTATAGCCCATGTGCCCCCCAGGAGCAAGTCACACTAAATCATACTAAATCACGCAGATTGTGTGCAGTGCGGCCACTGTGGTCTGCATGAGTTCATTCTCCTGTTTCCATGACTCACGCTGATGTCATCATCTAAACAATGAGGAGGAACTTTAAAAAGACTGGAGCTCCCCCTCAGAGAAACACACAGCAAAGCAGCAGAGAGAAAGGGGACCAGGCATGAGCACCGCCCCCAACCTGAAGCAAAGTCGCTGTTCAAGAGAAAATGGCATGTGGCACACAAGCTCTGTGCATATAGCAAAGAAATGTCAGTCTCACCCTCAACTTCCACTTCTGTGGGGAGTGGCCGCCACTGCTTGGCCATGCCTGTAGCCATCCAGGGCTGGGCTGAGCAAGGCAGGATGACATTTGGAAATATCAACTGAGGCGTTTCCTCCCCACTGCCCCTCCTGTGGCGCTGGCCTTTCACCCACCCCATCATCCTTCTATATCACGGCTGCGCAGAAAGGCGGCCAATGGAGCCCAGTTCAGACGGGGAGAAAACAATTTTGGGGGTGTCCAATATTTAAATTTCTAGCCCTGGAGAGAACAGGAAAAAGTCATAAAAGCATAAGGGAGATTTGGAAAACTATATAAGAAGTTAGATGAAGTCTTAGAACTTCCACAATAAATAATTCAGATGCTGGTTCTTAGAGGGAAAGCAGAAGGAGGACCTGGGCCAGCTGCTATTGCCGCCCTCTAAAGACTGTGGAAAACCCCGACTCTGCTGAGTGCCACCAGAGACTTGCTGAGTGGACCTCCCCACGGCCAGTGGCTCCTCCGGCTGGCAACGCCCTAGTGCAGATATGTGTCCTCCTTTTCCCAGCCATCTCAGAGCCCTGCTGAGGCATTACTGCCTAGAATTCGGCCCTACTTGTATGTGAACAAATGCCTTTGTGCTGTGTTCAAATCACACAACTGTACGAAGCACCCTTCCTAGCGCACTCTGAAGAGGTAAGGCCTTGTGCCATGTTCACAACTTGCATGAAGTTGGTCCTGACAAACAGGATTTGGGGGGCTTAGAGGATTTAGAGGGAGAGGCTGTGCTTGCTGTGCTGTGGAAGCAGAGGACCTGCGAGCAGTGGGGGGTCCCATCTCACTGCGCCCCTAAACAACCTGGCCTAGTGGGGTGACACAGCCAATCCCAGGAAGGAGAAGACCTATGAATGCAGGAGCCTCAGGTGCATGACAGACAGAATGCGAACAGGCCAGAACAGCACCAGTACCCACAGAACCAAGGGAGTGCTTCTGCCGGCTTCCTGGCCCCCCAGAAGCCTTCCTGGAACTCACATGCAGTCTTCGGAATTAATCTTCTATCCCCACAGAAAAATAGAGGTGGAAATGGAAAGCAGGTGTGTCATCCCCAGAAAGCCACCCTGCTTGCACAACTGAGTCTGTAAACTGAGACTCACACAAACGCCCTCGGCCGCCACTTCGGGGCTCTCCTGTCTTCAGTGGCTGCCTGGGTTGGTTCCCAGGCTCAGGCTGTGAGGGAGACGTGGGCTTAGGTATGCTTTACGGCCTTTTGGCTCCTGCTGCGCGATTTCGTGCCAGCTGCTGGCAGGTGAGCTGTGTTGTCCTTCAGAGAAACATTGCCTTTTTTTTTTTTTCCTTTTGGTGGAACCGGGCATTGAACTCAGGCCCTTGCGCTTGCCAGGGAAGCGCTTACTCCACTGAGCCATCTCCCCAGCCCCGCCCTATTTAGTCTGAAGTCTACAGAACTTATCCCTAAAACTTGCCAAAGCCCGATTCCTCCGCAAGGATTTTTGAATGAAAGAATCACACACATAAGCACTGATAGATTTTCGATAGTGTCGCCATAGAGAAATAGAAGGAAAAAGGGAAAGGGGCTTTATAATCTGTGAGGACGCAGAGAGAATCTGGGGAAGATGAGGGATTCTCTGAGTTGGAGTAAGGGGAGGCTGAGGCTTTCTTGCCCTTTCCCCAGGGGCAGGGCTTGAGGGAATGTTTACTTATACCTGAGAAACTGGTTGGGACCTTCCCTGAGGCAGCGGGAAAGGTGAAAGGAAACTGCACCCTGGGCTGAGTTGGAGAAGAAGGGGGAGGCAGTCTCTGGGAAGATGAGCTGTTGTTTTAAAGCTTCCGCCATATTAAATGACCCCCATAGTGAGTCAGCAATTTATACTAGAACCAGAACCTATCAGGCATAATTTGAACAGAGCAAACACAACCTCATCTTGAGGTTCAAAGCACAAGCGCAGG
Organism: Tympanoctomys barrerae; assembly: GCA_002564285.1. Lineage (NCBI taxonomy): Eukaryota > Metazoa > Chordata > Mammalia > Rodentia > Octodontidae > Tympanoctomys > Tympanoctomys barrerae. The sequence continues at coordinate 17,340 of NDGN011531591.1, forward strand.
TCAGGCATGATGGTGTGTGCCTTTAACCTCCAACACTCAGGAGCTGAGGCAGGAGGACTGCCATGAGTTCAAGGCCAGCCTGAGATACATAGCAAGACCCTGTCTCAGAAGAAAAAAAAAAAAGCACCAGCGCAGTTTTGTTTCCCTCGCCTTCTTTGGACTGGTGACATGGGTCTCTAAATGTTCCCACTTTAGAACAGCCAGTTTGCTCCAGATTATAGGCAACCGCTGGAGTCGACTCAAATGCTCCACAGATGCACACGGTCCTGCAGCCACCCTCAGGAGGTGACACGGTGGAGGCCACCAATGTGCCTACAACAACTGCTGTTGTGTGGGAGGGTGAAAGAGGTGCCTTCACACAGAAGTGGACGTGTCTGCCTTTTATATCAGAGTTAACAGGCTTAAAGAAAGCCTAAATTCTCAGTTGTATGGGGGTAAGTCGGTGGAAGACCTCAGGGAAGGGGACACAGAGCAGGGGAAACCATGCGGAAACTGTCCAATAAATGATGGGACAGTTGACCGTAGGACAGCGCACTTTTCCTTCCTTGAAGTTTTTGTTTGACATAATTTCAGACTTAAAATTGTAAGAAGAATTCATAGTATTCCCATGTTCTTTTCACCCAGATTCTCAAAATAGTCAAAATTGAAAAATTACAAACATGCCGCCACTGACCACTGAGTATCTAAGCATGTACCCTGAAAGCAGGGGCCTTCTTTTACATAATCAAATGTAGTGATCAATGTCACATTAGAACAAAGCATTTATGTGATGTGGAGACATATTTTTTAACTTTTTCCAGAAATTCATTTTATAAAGAACAATCAAACAAAAGCAAACAGCAAATCTGTTGGGCCACACTTTGCATCCAGTTTAGTGTCCTTTAACCAGGGGCAGTCCCATATGGGTTCTTCTGTATGTTCGTGGCACTGACCCATTTGGGACCCTGTGGCCAGCTGGGCTGCAGAAGGCGCCTCAGCTCGTGTGTGGTGACCATCTCCTCTGCGCAGATGCAGGTGAGGCACTTTGGCAGGAATCCCACAGGAGTGCTGTGACCCTTCTCAGTGCGCTGTGTCATGAGGCACATGGCACGTGGCAGGATAAGCTGTCGGCCAGGTGGCTAGTGTGGTATGCGCCATGACTGTCCACTGAAAAGCTACTACTTTTTCCTCTGCCCAAGCAGGCGTTTAGTCCACCAACCTGTACTGCCCACCCTTGAATGCAGAACTTCTTTCTCTCCTTATATGTAACTGAGAGAGAAACCTGGCTCCCATTGACCAGAGTATATTTACTCATTTGCTTTCTATTAGAATATGCAGAATACTACTGTGTCTCTGTAAATGTATGGCACAGCTGAAACAAAAGAAGCTCCTAGGGCTGGCCAGATAGCTCAGTGAATTACAGCGCCTGCTTCGGAAGAGCACAGTGGCCAGAGTTCAATTCTTGACATGCTGTGCCAGCCCCGCCCCCAGGGCATACTGACACTGATTGAGACTGGGTACGGTGGCACGCACCTACAATCCCAGCGCTTGGGAGGCTGAAAACAGGGCAATCACTATGAGTCTGATCTAAGTAGTGAGACCCTGTAGACCCTGTACCAAATACAAAAGATAAATAAATAATAAAATATTTTCTTTTTAAAAAAGAAGCCCCTAATTGTTCTGTTTATTGGGTAATTAGGCACAAAGAACTTAATAAAAGTCAATCATATGATGTCTGAGAGACATCAGTTGATTTCTTCCAAAACTATAAGACACAGCTACTCAGAGACCGGGGGCGCTGCGATCTACAGCTTGAGAACTGGGGCCTCCTACACTAGATTGAGGGCTTCTTTGGAAAAGACATTGTGGCTCATGCATCAGGGCGTGTTGTGCTTTCCAAAGGCGCCCCCATTTCCAGTGCTGCCTCCTTGTCCAGCGCTACCTTCACCCTCTCTCATAAGATATGCAGTCTCCTCCTCTCCTCCTGGATGGGGGGCAGGGGCCCTGATGGCTCCCGTGTCATCAGGGGAGTGGACCAGCAGCAACACTACTGCAGTTCCCGTGTTCTTAACCTGGTCGCTTAGTCCTTATTCCAAGCTGTTGTAACAGCCTCCATGGTCCAAGGAAGTCCAATTAGCAGCTCACAGAGCCATGCATGGCTGGGGCTGCAGGAAGGAAGACGGGGCCTCGCTGCTCGCCCCTCCACCCTAAGTCACAGCCGCCCGCTGGAGCCTTCCTGCAGCCCTGCCCCACAGAACCAGCAATCGCGATACAGCGACTGTTCCGGTAAGCCATGAGATGTAGGCTGATTTGTGAGGGAGTAATGAAAATGGAATGACTCGTTTTTTTAATTTACCTTAACAATATGGTGTTTTTGAAGACTTTGGCAGATCAGTGTTGATCATCAAATTGAATTGAAAAATGGAAGATCTCAAAGTACTAGTGATTCATCCAAACTTCAGAAAAGATTGCAGGAAGAAGACTACAGACATGTAAGCTAAATATACTCTGGACCCAAGTATTAAGGTTTGAACTGTCTAAGGTTCAATGAACTCCTTAGATAATTCTGTATTCTTGCCTTTTGCTTTGGTTGCCTCAAAATAAAGGACAGGAAAAAAATCTGAAAGCTAATTTCAATCTCACTGTAACATGAAGTGACTATAGGACTGGTTTATTAAGGATTTTACTTAGCCAATTCAGATTGAGCAAACTGCTACTGCAATTGGTTAATGCCAAAGGTGGCTGCCCTATCCCTGAACAGGTATTAATATTATGCCCCACAGGGAGAAGAAATTCTCATGCAGATATTATCTTAACGTGAGCAAAAGGATAGAAATAAATGGAAGTGTTAGGGGAACAAATAAGACTAATGATTAGGAGAAAAAAAGAAAAAGCCTATGAAGGAAGGAGACCATCAATTTACATTTGGGGTAAAAAGAATCAAAAGAAGTTTAATGGGCGGGATATAGCTCAATAGAATAAGCACTTACCTGGCAAGCGCAAGGGCCTGAGTTCAATCCCTGGTAAAAAAAAAAAAAAAAAAAAAAAAAGAAAGAAAGAGAGAAAGGCCTCAACCTAGGGCTAAACCTGGAAAGGGGCCACGTAGATGGCTCAGTAGAATAAGCACTTCCCTGGCAAGTGCAAGCGCCTGAGTTCAACCCCCAGTTCCACAAAAAAAAAAAAAAAAAAGAAAGAAAGAAAGAAAAGAAAAGAATAAAGAATAAAATTCAGCTCTGTGAATCTGTGTGTTCCTGGTGGTGTTTTCACTGGGGTGGCAGAGGTAATCAAGATGCCGTGCAGCTCCTTGCCTTGTCTGCAGCTCTAATCATAATTCAAATTTATGACTCTGCCCTCCCAAAGAAGCAGCTGGTTGTGAACATAGACCAAATCCTCTTTGCTCCTTCTTGTGTCAGGTAGAGAGCATAAGAAGTAGAGCACCTCATCTAGCCTCAGTTTGGGATGGCTTTCCCTGGAGAGCTCGCCTGATGAGGTCTTGGAAGGAACAGGATGGACACCAAGGCAGAAGAGTTGCTGGCATGGAAAAACACCCACTCTCCAGAAAAACACCCTCTCCAATGTGCTTCTGTTAAGATGATTGTTTTCCTTCTAACCTCCAATATAAGATGCTCTTGCTCCTGATGAACAGAGCCAAAACAACGTCATCAGGTGGGTGTGCAGATAATGCACGGGCCCTGCCACTGGACGCCCATTCCATCACGGATACTCTTACAAATCAAAAGCTGGGACACAGTGGTGTATGCCTATGATCCCAGCACTCTGGGAGACTGAGACAGGAGGATCGCCAGTTCTAGCCCAGCCTGGGAAACTTGGTGAGACCCTGACTCAAAATAAGAAAATCAGAATGGCTGGTAGTAGAGGTCAGTGTGACAGTCCTGGGTTTGATCCTCAGTATGAAAAACTAAATTTTAAAATGTGCAAAATTTACAATTGTAAACATCTAGCTCTTCTTCTAGTGGTTTTGTTATCTAAAATACATAAATAGATCTTTCTTTTTTAGTCTATGAACTTTTGTGCTTTTGGAATTGGTTGTGCCTCTTTACAAAAGCAAAAACCTAACCAAAATATTTTGTGCAGAATACAGTATTGTTTGGCATTTACATATAAAATTAAGATACAGGGGAGAGACAGACACATGTGGACACAGATAAGGAAATGGATGCAGATACACAGACACAGACACAGATCTTAACTTTTTTCCTCTGCAAACCAGTTTAAACAACAAAATGAAGTTGGTGGCTCGCGGCCAGTGCAGTCCCAGGTAGGGCTGCCTTCGTGCCAGGGCAGCTCCTCCATCCTGCGGCTTTCCTCCTCCTCCCTCTCCCCTCCTGTGCCTCCAAACGCCTCCCCCAGCTGGTGTCTGTCCTGGGCTCTGCTTCCTGAGCCAACCTGCAGGCTGGAAACCCCCACACACAACTGCACCCCGGCTGTACCCAGCAGGTGGGTGTTCTGGCTGGTGGGCATGCACATTCCGCAGCTCCCCAAGATGGAATCAGTCTGACCCCAGGTGACCCCAGTGCAGGACAGCCTGCCTAGCTGTGCAAGACCCTGGCTTTGTCCCTTCCTCTCAAAACAACAAGGAAAACACATTCGAGCACTGCACGAAAGGAAGGCAAAGGCGTGCCAGATACTGGGAAGATAATCAGTGTCCACTGCCAGTAAATCCAGTCCACTATCCCCCCAGTTCTAATGTTGTCTAGGCAAGTACTACCAGGAAATAATGCTTTTGACAGGAAAAAAAAATGGGGAAGGGGCAGGGAGATGGCTTGGTAGAACAAGCACTTTCCTGGCAAGCACAAGGGTCTGAGTTCAATCCCCAGTTCCTCAAAAAAAAGGAATCCTTCCACCCTATGCAAGAAAAATTTTCATCATAGAAATAATCCATGAGTTTATCAGGAACCAGTCAATGAGTCAAATAAGCAGAGGTTTCAGCCAAGGAAAATAGAGGCAGTAGTTCCAACTCAGCAAATATTGGTTCTGCACTTACCATACCAAGGACAGTGCTAGGTTTCAGACACCAAAGATCTCTTTATTTTTCCTGTACACCATTCTATCTGCCCCCAAAAATGCCTTCCAGGAAAACAACAAAACAGTTAACTTGTTTTTCCATTTTAAAGATTGATCAAAGGCATATAAGATGTAAGAAAGCCTAAAAGGTAAAAAAAGACAGCTTCTGAAACATTGAAAACAGTTGGTATTTTTATCAGTTTATCCCGTACCACTTCTGTGGCATGATAAATACACTATAATAGTCGTCAAGGCATCAGTAAAGGTTTACGTAAATAATATGCATATTATTTACTTTAAGCTTATAGAAGTAACAGGTTTTTTTCCCAAAAATATTCATTCCTACTTTTAGGAATCACTACGTATGCAAGAGACTCAGATTGGAATTATAGTCAAAATAAAATGAAATAAAAACTTAGGCATACAAATGTAATATGCATTAGCAATAACTTCATATACATTTTTTTCAGGTTTTACTTTTTATAAGAACATGTTGGCTGCACTCTATTCCTGTTTCTGTTGGGCCCAATCCCCCTAAATCATGTCTCAAAGATGATAAATTCTGATGAGCAGTGCCGCCTGTCCTTATTCATTTAATATAGACATCAGACTGGGGTCATCTGGGATTATTTTTCATTATATAGTACTGAACACCCCAATCCCAGACCTCTGGGTGGTGCTGACTACACAGCATGTAGAGTTAATTATCGAAATTAACAAGAGTTGAGACAGCTCCTATCACAAACAGCTGTTTAACAGAGAGTAGCATGTCTCATTCCTTAGAAGCAGGGCCAGCAGCAGCGTCCACAGGGCCGGCCAGCCCGCAGCTGACGCTGCAGCAGCAAGTCCAGCCCACTTTCTCTATTCCCTCACTTCCCTCCACCACCTAAGGGATGTGCAGGTGACACCTCTAGCTAAAGGCTTCACCTCCCACAAAGCAGGGTTCACATAATTAATGTTTGCAAAGGCCTATTAGAGCCGCATCTGAAAGACGCCTTTGAAGAAGAAAAGATTGTTGACACTAAGGTGTCCCAGACATCTTAGCCACACCAAGAGTGTTTCCAAGAGAGAAAGCTCCAGAAATGCTAGATGGCCCCACTTCTATTCAGCCCAGTTACAGGCGGTGAAATACCACTTTGGAACTCCACCGAGCACTAGCAGTGACTCCGTAGACCCCGTCGATTGCTGAGAATGTTCCAGCAGAACATGCTCCACAGACCACAGGAAATGTCCGCTCCCGCCTGCTTCCAGTGTTCTGTGTGCTGGAAAAGCCTGAGGAGCTTGGCATGCGCAGGATTCAGGGGCTCATGAAAGGACAGCCACGTACCGGAAGGCTGAGACGTGATAACTGAGAAGTGGTTAGCTGTGATTGGCAGGTCTAAATACAGAAGTCATTTTAAAAGATTTTAGTAAAGAAGCAAAAAAAAAATTTTTTTTAAAAAACAGGCAACTTGGTCCCTTATTTTCAGTATCCAGGAGTCGTGGGCTGGCTGTGTCTCATGTTTTGCATGTGCCAAGCGTGCTCTGCACACGTGCTGTGCATCTGCTCTTTGCCTTGGTGTCAGACATCACTAAGTCCATTGGGTTGTGTCGCCCTGTGTCTGTCACACAGCTAGTGACTGAGCCAGGTCTGACTGATCTTCCTGCTGTCTGACTCCAAACCCTAGTCTTAATCACAAGCTTTTCTGGGCCCTGCCATGGAGAAGTTGGGGTACGTAAGAAAACATTGCCAGGTGTCACCTATAGAGTTGCCCTCCAGGCTGGGGAGATAGCTCGGCGGCATAAGCACCTGCCTGACAAGCCCAACCTCCTGAGGTGGATCCCCAGCACCTAAAAGAAAGAGTTGCTATCAGAAAATCCTTCGGCACTCAGACACCACACGAGTCGGTGCCTGTGCGAAACGAAGTCCCGCCATCTGCTCGTGATGCCTACCTTTTGCCCAGCTGGCATCTGTGCCACATGAATGATTGGTGGAAGCAAAGTCTCGGAACAGAAAGGAGCACAGCTCAGAATCAGATTCCTGGTGTTGAACCTGACCCTGCTCCTGAAGACTCAAGAAACCTGAGCCCTAAACTTCACCAAATCTAAAACATCACCAGTAAATAGAGGCAGAGATAAAGATAGAGATAGAGACAAAGATTGAGATAGAAATAGAAATAGAGATAGTCTTTTTTTCCTGTATTTTATGGAAGGGTCTACAGGAAGTTCAGGGTCTTACTACTAGATCAGACTCTTAGTGATTCTCCTGTTTACAGCCTCCCAAGAGCTGGGATTACAGGCATGCACCACTCCCCCCAGTCTCAATCACCTTCTCAGTGCACCCCAGGAGTGGGGTCTGCATGGCAGACCCAGGGATGGAAGCCCTGGCCCCTGCACCTGCCTACAGGCACTTTAATTCTCTGAGATATTTATGTTGGGCCAGCTGAGAAAGAGAGAGACAGAGAGAGAGAGAGAGAGAGAGAGAGAGAGAGAGAGAGCTTAAATTAGATAGAGGTAGGCATAGATATAGATATACATATAGATATAGGCATGGGCAAGGAGACCCCAAGAAGGATAAACTAATCAATACCATGCTGCTTTGAGGGTTTAACTTAAGACACAACAAGCACTGCAGAAATGGCAGCCACAGGGCTGGGGTGATAGTTCAGGAGTCTAAGGACTTGCCTGGCAAACACAAGGACACAGGTTCGATCCCCGCAACAGCACGCCATGCTGGCTGCTAAAACCGGGGCGTGGTGGTGCGTGCCTATAATCCCAATGCTAGGGAGGCTGAGACAGGAGGATCACTAGGAGTCTGAGCCCTATAGAGAGACCCTGTACCAAATAAATAAATAAGAAAAAATGGCAGCCACTGTGAGCATCAGTCTCTGAGTCATAAATCCCCAGGGGAGGTAATCACAGACCGCCTTGCTTTTGTATTCCCTAAAGAGTTCCTCCAAAGATGGATTGGTAGGTTAAAGCTGCAAATAATTTCTCACGAAAAGTTTTCAGCGCTGCAGATTGGCCTCTCTGATCTGACATGCGAGCTCCCCAATTAAATTTAATCAGCTAATAGGAGCTCAGTTTGCATCTCATCTACCACAGCGTGACTCAAAAAAAGAGTTTTCAGCACTTGCCTTTTTAGTAAGCATCACTGCAGTGATGAATGTTCATTACTTAAATGCAAGAAATTTTCCCTTCCACGGGACCTTTTGGAAGAAGGTTGTTAACACTGAGTGTCTATAAATAAAGAACCTGAGTTGTAAAATCCTTGAATGTTTATTTGTGACACATTTTAGAAAAGTAACTACTGAGCCAGGGATGTAGCTCAATGGCACAGGGCCTGCCCGGCAAGTATGAGGTCCTGAGTTCAATTCCTAGTACCAAAAAAAAAAAAAAAAAAGGTAACTATATAACCTTTCCTCTCCTTTAGCAAGAATGTAGCAGGAAAGAATCATGACTCAGTTTTCCACTCAGATATTTAATCTGGCTAAATCCAGGGAGAGCAGGTAGTGCTCTCGTGCTGTGTGTCACTTGGACGCCGCAGAAGGTGAAAATCTCACTTCAGAAAGATCTTTTATTCATTGAGAGTATCGCCGTGTTCTGATTTTAATTCTGATAAGATAGATCTCAACACAAATCTGGAAATATGGATGTAGGAGTCCTGGCGTAATTATATAAGTACCCCACAGAGCAGTTAAGGAACCCGCTTGTTTGTTTCACCTAATCAGGTGACTAAGTGAACCCAATTCAACGCAAAGAGCCACCAAAGGGCTGAGCCCGTGGTCCCTCCTGGCAGTTTCTTCTTGTGTTGGTCAGTTTTTCGTTGCTGTAATCAATACCTGCCATAAACAACTCACAGGTGAGGGAGGGCCACTCTGGTTTAGGAAGCACCATGGCAGGGGGATGGTAAAGATACCCTGAGAATTTTTTACAAGGCAGGAATTGCCAGCGCCCCAACATTCCCTTCAAGGGAACCTCGCGCGACATAACAGCCCCACTCCAGGCTTCGCCTCCTGGTGGTACCACTTCTCCCTCCTCTCACAGTGGACACCACACTGTGAACCAAGCTTTCGAACACACAAACTGTTGGGTCCCATCCAAGATCCAAAATGCAGCCGTTCCTAAAGGCAAGATGACTTGTGCTGAGAAGCAAAGAATATTCCTAACAATACCATTTCCCCAGGCAAATTATCCTGGATTTTTTTCTTGGTCTATAATGTTTTCAGTTTGCATTGGGAAGGACAGCAGGACAAGGAAGAAGCCTGACCAGCCTGCACAAGCAGCTGCGAGGAACGGCAGCTCTAGATATGTCATTGCTCTCTGAAGCCTCCAGTGGCTCTCAAATGACTTGAGGAGATGACCAGCCCTCCCAGGATCTGTCTCCAGACCAACTTCTCCCCGAAGACAACCTCTGCCCCCCTATCTCCTGCCGCTGCCTGCACTCCACCTGAAGACCGCCCCCCACTTCCCTGAGGACCGCGCATACCGTCAGCCTCTTGTGTCTCTGGGGGTGCTGCTCGCCTTCCAGAGGTCTATTTAAACTTCCAGCTCTCCTGTGCATCACATGCCACTCTTTCCCAGACCCTTAAGATACCACCAAAGGATAGCTAAGGAATTAGATGCGCCTTCCCACAATTTGTAAGAACCTGTGAAGATATTCCCTAAATACAATCTCCCCATTTCCGTGTAAAAACAAAGCACTTCTTAAGTAAAGGAAGCCTAAGTACAAAAATCCGAGGGCCACACCCACCACCTGTCCTGCAAGACTGCTGCCCGTGGAGCCCGACAGAAGTGCGGGGACTGCCACACCCGAGCTCTCTTTTTCAAAGCAAGCGTCGTCTTTCTTCTTGCCCATAGCGTGTGCTTTTCTATTTCCCTTGGTCTCCAATTCATTCCACCCTACAAAGCGGTTGTTTGTTTAGACTCCTGTATTATTTTCCCTGCTACTTCCAAAAAGCCGGCTTTGAATCTCGTTCACCATCTCGCCCCCGCATCGCTTAGCGGGAAACGTCGCCCAGAGTAGGTGCTCGGTATTTCAGTGGCCTCGAAGTGCGAATGAACAAATGAAGAGAAGCATAGATTGAAAATTCCACCAATGATTAATGAGCATGCGCTGCCAGTCTGTGTGACCTCTCTCCGCTCTTCGCTTTCATTTTCCGATCCTCTCACCCATCACAGTTACTTAGTGTCTACTCCCGACCACCATGTTCCCCAGCTACACTTCTTTTTGAAGTACAGTGGGTTTTTTTGTTTGTTTGTTTGTTTGTTTTGGCGGAACTGGGGATTGAACTCCAGCCCTTACACTGGCCAGGGAAGCGCTTATTCCACAGAGCCATCTCCCCGGCCCCTCAAGTACAGTGTTTCATTGTTAAAGTTTGGGCATTCTTTCCCAAGTCATACTGCAAAAAAATTAAATTGATGCTTAGAAATTTTAAATTGTGTTGAAGCCTTCGTTATTCTAACTAAAATCTAAGCACGTAAGAATTATAATTAATTTAGCAATGTGTCATGGGTTCGTGGGTTCACGATTTTCCTCCTTTTCCATCTGAACACCCAAGAGAATCACTCTCCCAACTCTCCTTCCTAAGAACCCTATTCCCACACACCAAGGGGTACCAAACATTAAAGTCTGATTTCATAAGGGTGTACAGTCTTAAAACTACACACATAGAGAAACTTCTATGTAAAGTACAGATAATGGCACATACAAAAGAGGTTTTATGATTTCTAAAATAAACCAAAATACAGTGAATGCAATAACTAACCCCCAGGACTGGGAAGATAGCTTACTGGTCTAAGCACCTGCCTGGCACGCACAAGGACCCAGCTTCAAACCCTGATACTGCGTGCCATGCTGGACCCACACTGGGCCTACCACAAAGACTAGGCATGGTGGCGCTCTCCTATAATCCCAATGCTGGGGAAGCTGAGACAAAAGGATCATTATGAGTCTGAGCTGTGTAGCGAGACTCTGTAACAACTATATATGATTTTTTAAAAAATAAAAATAAACATCCCCAAAATGTATAGATACCACCATAAAAATAGTATTTAACTATAAAGTGCATCATTTTCTTTTCTGATTTGAGCTACCAGCCCATATCAGATGTTACCAGAGCCTTTTCTATATTAATCACTAAGTCACGTCAATTAGACAGTCCTTACCCATTTTGGGCTTCTTATATGTCTCTATATGTAGACCCTTCTCTGTGCAGAATAGATGGCTGTGTACATGTGTGGTTGTGTGCATCATGTAGATTTGCTTGCTATTTTCTAGTCTTAATTTGTCTTCTATTTTTAGACTGTGTTAATGGTCCTGATAAAGCTGTGACTCTGGTAAATTCCCAACCACAAGCACGCTGGACAATGCTGTGAGTTTCGAGTCATAAGTCAGTGGCACCCTAGGTCCCACGTGTGGTGGAAGCCCACAGCGCTGCCTGCAGAGACCACGTCCTGCTCCACGACCCAGCCAAGCTCGCTGAGCTCACATGAGCAGCATCCCATGCTGCTTCCGAAGAGCACATTGTTTGGCGATGTTCCAATCCTCCAACAAAACTTTATCTTCATTAAGGCATTCATTCACCAGAGATGCAGTGAATGTAAGAGCAAAATCTATCTCTAAAAGTGTGCAGTCCAATATTCCCAGTATGTTATTATGCTATGAATTATTTTGAAGCTAACATTGAAAAGAAACTTTTGTGCTTTGCCTTTCGCCAACAAATCCTAAGAACTAGTCAAATTCTTATCTGCTAGAAAAAATTTAGTCCAGTCAGGGAAAAAAAATCCACAAAATTTGCTACTTTTCTATACTTTTGTGCAGTATATATTTTTTGAGGGAAAAATGTTTATTGAGCAGCTAACTACATTATATCTATTTATATGTTCTATCCTCAGGTTTCTCTTTTTTCCCATAATTTTACTGAGAAATAAATAGCAGTGAGACAGTTTCAAATCAAATTGGTAGGACAGTTCCAATAATTAACACATTGCATACTACCTTCCTAGTGGTTATTTGTTGTATAAGATGCAGACATGATATCCTATTTACAAACACTATCAGACCAAATCCCTCTATTCCTTGAATAAGGGAATGTAGCTATATATCTATCCTAACCATTTTGAATACACAGATACAAAACGGTCATTCATCT
>NDGN011531597.1:1831-20441 GCA_002564285.1 Tympanoctomys barrerae
CTTCCTTCCTTCCTTCCTTCCTTTCTTTCTTCCTTTCTTTCTTTTTATTTTAGTACAGGGTCTGTAGGGTCTCACTAGGTAGATTAGACTCACAGTGATCCGCCTGTGTTCAGCCTCCCGAGAGCTGGGATTGCAGGTTCATGCCACCAGGCCCTATTTCTGTCACCTATCAGCATACCCTGAGGAGTGGAGCCAGCATGGTACACCGGGGATTGAACCCTGACCACCGTGCCTGCCTAAGCAGGCGCTTTAATCTGCTGATCTATTTGGCTGGCCCTCAAATATTTTTATTTTAGTTTAGCATATAGTAAAAGATATGTATCTAAATTCAGTATTTGGCACATACACAGCCAATTTTCCCAACACTTTTTTTTTTTGTTGTTGTTGTTGTTGTTGTTGTTGTTGTTTGCAGAACCGGGGATTGAACTCAGGCCCTTGCGCTTGCCAGAGAAGCACTTATTCCACTGAGCCATCTCCCCGGCCCCCATTTGTTTTTGTTGTTGTTGTTGTTTTTGGTTTTTTGTTTGTTTTGTTTTCCAACACCATTTGTTGAATAGGCTACCTTTCTTCTAGTGTAATGTTCTTGGCTCCTTTGTCGCACATGAAATAGCTGAATAGGTTTGGAGATGTATCTAGAACCACTGTTGTGTTCCACTGATTGGGGTGTCTGGTTTGTGCCAATGTCATGCCACTCTCACCACTGTTGTTTTACACTGTACCTCGACGTCAGGTATCATGAAGTCTCCTCCTTTATGTGTGTCACTCCGGAAGTCTCTTCCGCCTCCTTCGGAAGTTTAAGATGATTTTTCTAGTTCTGTGAGGAATATTGTTGATATTTTGACTATAACTGCACTGAATCAATACATCAGCTTGAAAAGTATGACCATTTTTACTATATTGGTGCTGTCTGTACAGGAGCAGCAGACTTATTTATTTATTCGTCTTTTTGAAACAAGGTCTTGCTATGCAGCTCAGTTTGGTCTTGAGCTCTCTTCGTAGCCAAGGCTTCTCTTGACCTCGCAGCAGACTTATTTATTTATTCGTCTTTTTGAAACAGGGTCTTGCTATGCAGCTCAGTTTGGTCTTGAGCTCACTTCGTAGCCAAGGCTTCTCTTGACCTCGCACTGATTCTCCTGCCTCAGCCTCCCGAATGCTGAGATTACAGGCATGCACCACCACACCCAGCTATCTTTCCAGTTTTTGATTCTTCTTCGGTTCCCATTTTTGGGTTCTGTAGTTTTTGTTGTAGGTATATGCCACTACCATTTTAAAGAAAAAAAAATTTATTTTATATGTGTTAGGTACTGGGTCTCACCATGCAGATCCAAATGATTGTCATCCTCCTGTTTTCAGCTTCCCCAGGGCTGAGATTTCAAGCAGCCACCACCGCTCCCTGTCACTGTGGTGGCTCAGCGCACCTGGGGGCGTGGCCAGAGCAACGGTCACTTCCCTTGACCAAGTGAATTTCTAGGCATTTAATTTTTCTTGACACTGTTATGATTGGCATTGCTTTCCTGAGTTCATTATTAGTCCACAAAACTGCTGTTGATTTTTGTGGATTGATTTTATATCCTGCTACGTTGCTGAGATTGGTTACTGCTTCTAAGAATTTTTCATCAGACTTCTTTGGGTATTGTAAGTAGAATGCAGGTAATACTAATAATGATAATTGGACTTATTCTTTTCCTATTTGGGTCCTTTTTCTTTCTCTTGCCTAATGTCTTTGGCTGATGTCTCAAGTACTACATTAAACAGAAATAGGGGCTTGTGGACACCTTTATCTTGCTTTTAACAGTAGAGGAAAAACTGTCAGTTTTTTTCCCCGTCCAGTATGACATTAGCCATTACTTTGGCATAAATAGCTTTTATCAGTGTCAGGCAAGATTCTTCTCTATCTACTTTCTTCGGCATTTTTATCATGCAAGGATGTCAGATTTTGTGAAAAGCCCTTTCTGCATCTCTTGGGATGATCATGTGGCTTTTGTTCTTGCTTCTGCTTCTGTGGTGTACTGCATTCATTGATTTTTATATATTGAGCCATCTGTACACCCCTGGGATACAATCTGCTTGGTCATCAGTGTGATCCTTTGGTGGTGTGCTGCATTTTTATTTATTTTTTTTTTTTTGGTACAGGGTCTCACTATGCAGTTCAAACTTCTAGTGATCCTCCCATTTTCAGCCTCCCCAGCAGCTGGGATTACAGGCTTGCACCACTATGCCTGGACTCATCGATGGCTCAACACACCCGGGGACGGGGAGGCCTGGGACGACAGCATGTGGTACTGAGAATTGAACCCCAGTCCTTGCGCTTGTCTAAGCAGGTGCTTAGTCTGCTGAGCTATCTCACTGGCCCTTGTTACATTCTATTTATTAGTATCTTGTGAAGAATTTTGCACCTATGCTCCTTAAAAAGTTTGGACTGAAGTTTTCCCTTTTAGTTGGGTCTTTGCCTGGTTTGGGGAACAGAATGAGGCTGGTTTCCAGATATCAGTTTGGGAACACTATATGCCTTTCAATTCCATTGAAGACTTTGAGTAATTTTTGTAATCTAACATATGTTAAGGTTTTGAACAATTCAGCAGTTAATCCGACAAGTCCAGAGCTTTTCTTGGTTGGCTGTTTTATTACTGCCTCAATTTTATTGCTTATTATTTCTTTGTTCAATATTTTTATATCTTAGTGGAGTAAGCTTTTGATAATTATGTAAACCTAGGAGTTGGGCTAGTTTTTTTCAAAATCTTCCAGTTTATTGGAATACAATTTTTCATAGAAGTTTCCACCTTCTGGATTTCAATTGTGTCTATGGTGATTTCGCATTCCTTTTTTACTTCTTATCCCATTGATCTTCACCTCCTCTCTCTTTGGTAAGCTTGATTAGGAGATTACCTATTTTCTTTATTCTTTCACAGAACAAGCTCTACAATTCTTGGATTCTTTGTGTTATACCTTAGGTCAGTCTCAGTAATTTCTGCTCTGATCTTTATGAACATTCTGATTAATTTTTGGGGGGGTTGGGTTGTTTTTGTTTCTCAAATTCTTCAAGGAGCTTTCTGAAAGTTCCTCATGAGCTCATTTATTTATGTTCTCTCTGTTTTTTTCTGGTGTGAGCCCTGACTGCGATGTGCTTCCCCTTAGAATTGCATGCATATATTCCACAGTGTCCTGTGTGTTGTGCAGGCATTGTCATTTCCTTCCAGAATTTGTGTATTTATTCCTTGATTTTATCTGTGACCAACTCCATCACCAAGTGCTTCTCAAATGCTTGCGGTTTCTTTTGTGGCTGATTTCTAGTGTCACTGCATAATGGTCTGACGGTAAATATAGGGTGACTTGGATCTTTTAATAAGTCTTTAACCAGGCTTTGTCGATTTTGTGGACTAGTATATGATCTGTTTTGGAGAAAGTTCCAGGCGCTAGTGAGAAGCATGTGTACACTACTGCAGCAGCGTAGAACACTCTACAGATATCTATCAAGTCCATGTGTTCAAGGGTACGGTTTAGCGCTGGTATTGTTTTATTGATTTTTTTCATAAATTTGATATACCTCTTTGGGGAAGTGGTGTATTGAAATTGGCCACTGTGATTGTGTGAGGATTTAGTTGATGTTTTATGTCCAGCAGTATTTGTTTCCTAAAAACAGGGGCTGCAGTACCCAGAGCATATATATTTACACGTGCTGCCTCTTCTTGTTGAATTACTATCAAGTAGGAAGTTACCTTCTTTATCTCTTGCAATCTGTTTTAGCTTCTGTTTGTTTGAGATTAAAATTGCTACCCATGCATGTTTTCAGGGTCCTGGTGCATGAAATATTGTTTTCTGCTCTTGGGCCATTAGTCTATGAATAGTTATTTGGGTTAGATGAGTTTCTTGAATGTAACAGACTGTTGGGTTCTATTGTTTGATCCAATCTACCAACCTATGCCTTTTTATTATGGAGCTGAAAGCATTAAGCTTGACAGACAGTCCAGAAAGGTAGTAATTAATTACTAATATTATGCTCTTTCTCTGTTGCTGAATCCTTTTCTTCCTCTTCCTATTTGTGTTGTTGTTGTTGTTTATCTCTTCCCCTTCTTTTTTTTTCTTCCCTTTCTTGATGTATTGAATCCATCTGGATTTTTAGCTTTATCAGACTTTGGTATTTCACTCTAGAATATTCTATTCTTGAGTCTTTTCTGAAATGCTGATTTGGTATCCATAAATTTCTTTAATTGTTCTTTTTTTTTTTGTATTTTAGGGAAGGGTCAACAGCGTGTTCAGGTTCTCACTACTAGATTGGACTCGTATTGATCCGCCTCTTTACAGCCTCCCAAGAACTGGGATTACAGGCATATGCTACCACATCCTGTCTCAATCCCCTTCTCAGCATACCCTCAGGGTGAAGCCGGCATCATAAGCCCAAGGATCCAACCCTAGCCCCTGCACCTACTTACAGGCACTTTAGTCTTCTGAGCTATTTGGCTAGCCCTGATCTGTTCTTTTTCCACAGAAAGTCCTTATTTCTTTATTTGAAAGAAAGTTTTGTTGGATATGTTAATTTGCGTTCCAAGTTGTTTACTTTTAGAGCTTGTGATACTTCATTCCAAGATCTTCTGGCCTCTAAAATTTGTGCTAAGAAGTCCACTTTAAATTTAATAATGTTATCTTAATATGTGATTTTTTTTTTTTTTTTACTTTTCTCTGACTACTTTTAAAATTCTGTGCTTTGGTTGGAAATCTGGTATTTTAATTACAATGTGCCTTATGGAGCTTTTCTCCATCATGATGTCCTATAACCTTTGCTAACTTGTATGTTGATCTCTTTTCTCTCATTGATGAATATTTTTATTGTGATTTTTGTGAACAAGTTAGTTATT
This sequence comes from Tympanoctomys barrerae, assembly GCA_002564285.1. Taxonomy (NCBI): domain Eukaryota; kingdom Metazoa; phylum Chordata; class Mammalia; order Rodentia; family Octodontidae; genus Tympanoctomys; species Tympanoctomys barrerae. The sequence continues at coordinate 6,685 of NDGN011531597.1, forward strand.
TCATGTGTGCTGCCTTCTAGCTTCTCCCTAACGATCATCAACCTTCAGTTGATCCGGCTTGTGTCACTCCTTCCTGCTGCATTGGTTCTTCTCCTATCTTTTGGAAGCTTCTCTCAGAACTTTGTCATAGTTTACCATTTTTCCCTTGATTTCACAAACTCTTCTTTTTTTGGCTGGGGAGATAGCGCAGTAGAATAAGTGCCTGCCTTGCAAGCATGGGGTCCTGAGTTCAATTTCTCATCACGTGAGAGAGAGAGAGGGAGAGAGAGAGAGAGGGAGAGAGAGAAAGAGAGAGAGAGAGAGGGAGAGAGAGAAAGAGAGAGAAACTCTTCTTTTTGCTGATTATTTTTAAAATGTGTGAATTCTGTATGGCTTTTTATATCGATTATTTCTGTCTGATGGCCTTTTATGAATTATTTTGTCTTTGATAAATTTATTATGCATGTTTGTAATCACTGTGGAAACACTTTCATATGATAGATGAGCACTCTGCAGGAGATGCCACAGACTGGCAGGAACCTGTGTGCAGGCTGCAAAGGCTGGTGTGCATGCCCTTGGGAATCCTCAGTCCTTCTTCATGCATGAGTCCTCTCTCTGTCCTGGGGAGAAGGCTTTCTAGTCCTTGGTGAGCACTGGCAAGGATGCTACTTGGTGTAGCGATCTCTTATGTTTGGATTGGAGGTTCCGGGGTGAGGAGTCTGGTATACACAGTCTCTAGTCAAGTGATTTCATTGTTATTTGTTTCTGCAGTGCCCAGAGGGACAAGACATCTATTAAATTGGCTGGACAGGGAGGCTTCAAGAAGAAAATTTTTTTTCAGAAATGTCTTTGCTAAGTGAAGAAACACTGGAAGGTAAAGGATCCAACTACGTGAAACTAGTCATCTTTTGAGAAAAGATGATGAGGAATCCTTTATGGTTGACTTTGGATGAGGAGGCTGTCTTAATAAACAGACACAAACAAGTTTAACTTTTGAGCCAGGAGTGTAGCTCTGTGCCAGGCATGCACGAGGTCCCTGAGTTTGATTCTCAGTACCCAAAAAAGAAGACAACAGGAGAGAGAGAGAGAGAGAGAGAGAGAGAGAGAGAGAGAGAGAGAGAAGAGAGAGAGAGAGGAGAGAAAGAGGAAAGAGAGAGAGACAGAGAGAGATAGAGACTGAGAGAGACAGAGAGATCCAATCCCCTGTGTGGCATGTGGGCCCCGTCCCCCTGAGCATGCTGTAGACCCTGTAGACTAAAAAAGGGAAGAAAATTAAACAAGAGAAATAAATAAAAAAAGAAAGAAAGAAATTTTTATCACCTGACAAAGCATTTGTTTTCTCAGGCATTTCTGCACAAATCTCAATAAGGTGAAGAAAATCTTCAGAGTTATTTGCTTTCCCTTTCATTAAAAAATAGCTTTAAAAACCTTTAGTTTTTAAAAAAAAATGTATTTAGTACAAGGTCTACAGGGTCTACAGAATGACACAGTCTCACTACATAGATTGGACTCGTAGTGATCCTCCTGTTTTCAGCCTCCCAAGGACTGGGATTACAGGCCCACGCCACTACGCCCAGTCTCAGTTGTATCTCCATGTGTCCCAGGGAAGGGTCCAGCAAGAAATAAATGCCAGCAATCGAACCCCAGACACTGCACTCTGCCTAAGCAGAAAAATCTTTAGTTTTTTTAAAACTAAAAATCTTTGTAGTACAAGAAGCTAAGGTTCTCTTATTCCAATCTCTCTCTCTCTCTCTCTCTCTCTCTCTCTCTCTCTCTCTCTCTCTCTCCCCAAAGCCAAAACCCCATAAAAGTTAGGGAAATCCATGGCATCATTGCACTAAGATTGTAATCAAAATATGACGCTGAAAAGGAGGGTATAGTCACACAAAGAAGGATTAATGTAGCAAAGAATTTGCAATACTTGTACGACATAATAGCAAGATAGGAGCTGGTAGATAAATATCCTTTACCTAATTCTATAAAGTTTAGAGTTGCAGCTATTGACACTTTGTATTATTATTTTGATCCTAGTCTGCAAAACGTTATGGTTATGACTGACCGTATATTTATAGTTTCTTACATTCATCTCATTTTAAAACTAGAGTCCATGTATGTCAAGTACGATTATGTTTTACTCAGTAGACAATTCTGTTGTTTAAAACCAGCTAAAGAACCGTGAGAGAAAAATGGAAAGAGCATAATTTTCAATAAAGAAAGAAGAGAAAAGGACTATCTTCATTAGTGAGAGAAAACTGATTTACAAGAAGCAGATGAAGGCATGAGAGGCAAAAGCCTTTACCCAACTACATAATTTTGTGGGGAAAATTATGAAAACATTGGGAAACACTGCACTGAAAAAATGGCAACTTGAAATAAAACAGGAGTCTTTCTGAAGCCATTTACGTACAGGTAGCCATTCTGTTAGCCATTTACTTAACCTAAGCAGAAAACAACATAAAGACATTATTTTTAAGAGATTAAAGTGAGAAATAACCTGCTAAGGGGTCACAGTCCCACTACGGAGAAAAAAGACTAATGCAAAGTCAACGATGTGGAGAGAGTTAATTTTCTATTAAATTAGTTTCTTTTTTTTTCCTGTATTTTAGGGAAGGGTCCACAGGGTGTTCAGAGTCTCACTACCAGATTGGACTCATAGTAATCTACCTGTTCACAGCCTCCCAAGAGCTCGGATTACAGGTATGAGCCACCACACCTCATCTCAATTGCTGTCTCAGCGCACCCCATGGGCGGGGCCTGCATGGCAGGCCCAGGGATTGAACCCTCTAAATAAATTAATTAATAAATAATTTTAAAGAGTGATACAGTAGGGCCAGCCAGATAGCACAGTGGATTAAAGCTCCTGCTTAGGCAGATGCAGGGACTGGGCTTCAATCCCTGGTACCACATGCTGTGAGGGCCCCAGAACCCCGGGTGCGCCATGCCAGCCACTGAAGCCTGGCTTGGTGGCACAAGCAGGAGGACCACTACAAGTCTGAGCTGCGGAGTGAGACCCTGTGCCAATTAAATAAATAAATAAAAAATTTTAAAGGGGAAGGAGCGGTGGCTGTGAGCAAAGCTCCTTCCCTTCCTCACTCTGCATCCAGGCTGTCTGCCCCAGGGCTGGTGCAGCACTCACACGCATAATCCTACATTAGATTAGGAATTAATCGCAACCTCGAGAAGTCCGCCCATAATATTGAGCATAATGAAATCCTTAGTAATCTATTGCTTCTATTTGTCCTACTCATGAGGTTGACTTTAATTTGGTTTGTTTATAAATGTTTGTACTGCTCATCTATAAATACAAATGCTATAAGAAAAAGCTGGGTAAATTTGGCCATAAATTAACCAGCAATGAGAACAGACGCCTGTGCTCACACATTCGTGCAGCTGCTTGTCACATGAGGTGTCCTTTCCCCCTAATTAATTTATTTTAACTGTCTTAATGCACACAAATTGTACCTAATTTATTTACTGAGAGATCCATGATTTTAATGCATACATAAATGGTCTTAAAAAAAGACCTGGAGAATCTTATTTGAACATTCTTATTTTAAATATCAGAGGCTGGGGAGATGGCTCAGTGGAATAAGTGCTCCCCTGGCAAGTGCAAGGGCCTGAGTTCAATCCCTGGTTCCATAAAAAACAAAACAAAACAAACAAACAAACAAACAAACAGGTTCCAAATGGGCTTTCTTATCCAGGAACAAATACTGACATTATTGCTTGGTTGCAATCCAAATCAAATTATTTTATGAGTTGTTGCAGGTTCTAAAATGCAGAGTTCCTAAGATTTAGCTATGACAAATTGTGATGCTATAAACATGGGTGCATATATATCGCTGTGGTATGATGTTTTCAATTCTTATGAGGAATGGATAAAAAAGATGTGGTGTTCTTTATACAATGGACCATGACTTAGCTATAAAGAAAGATAAACTCAAGGCTTTCATAGGTAAGTGGATACAACTAGACACCACACTCATAAGTGAAATAAATCAGACCCACATGCACAAGCATCTTATTATCTACCTAGTGTAAGTACCTGGAAGTGTAAATAAAATGCAAAAGGTACAATAGATACTGTGAAAGGGAAAGAAACTGCTCCATAGGAATGAAACCTGGGATGAGGGAAAGGAGAAAAGAAAGAAGAGGAAAAATATATAGGATAGTTAAGATATTTGTAGTACTAATTTCTATTGATTTCTTGAAAGAAACTGTTAATACTTAATTTTTTAAAATATGTATTTATTTAGTGGATGCAGGGTCTTGCTACATAGCTCAGACTTGTAGTGATCACTACGAGTGGCACTGTAGTGACTTGTGCCACTACATCCAGTTTCAGGGTCGGGAAGGCCTCCAGTACTCCAGTCCTTGCTCTTGCCAGGATGATGCTGAGGCAGCCGAGCTATCTCTGCAGCCTCAATGCTTAACTTTAAAAAAAAAAAAAATCCATGTAGCATTCCTGTATCTGGTAATCTGAATAATTACCTTGATGACAACGATATTGTTGATTTCCTATTGTCTTATTTTGAGATTCTGCATCATTTTTATTATTTTTTTCATTTTTTATTCTCTTGAACAATAAAACACACACACAAAAATAAGATGGAGAGTTCCTATCTGAATTATAGCAACACACCACAATTGCTGTGACAGAAGCAGACACACATGGTGAAAATCAATTTGAAAGAGTGGTCGTTTCCTTGGGTGAGGTAGAGAGGCAGATGCAAATTACTCCCAGCCTCGCACAGGAGATATTAGAATTTGTCAGTGATGTGAAGCTAAATTTACTAGTAGTGATCTTGTCAACCAGGACTTGTTTCGGTGAGATACAGCACAGTACTAAGCACTAAAACAAAAAGTATATATGGCAAAAATGGCATGTAAAACATTGTCTATAGTTTTTGTAAAACTAGTAGACTCAGATTACCCAGCACCAAATCATTTTCCAAACCTTAATTGCGTTCTCATAAAAAGCAGGAATGTTCGCGAATAGAATGGAACCGCATGGCTCAGCCACTCCAAGGAAAGCAATGGCTTACTTAGGTTGGCACCTGTGAGGCCAAATATTGTTTTTACTTAAGTGAATTAGCAATTATGGACCAGGAAAGAAATATTAAGACTCACTGAGACCTGATGCCTACATGATGTTTTCCCAGATTGGGCCTTTCTGTGGGGCAATGGAAAGAAACTAAATTATGTCTGCCCTTAGTTCCCCTGCCATTCTTACTTATTTTATGACAGTAATTAGTACTTGCAGTAATTGGACCTCACACTCCCTGTGGCCTAAGTCCCAAGATAGGGGTCTTGCTGCAGAATATCTTTGAGCCTTTACTGGGGAAACAGTCCTCCAATGCATCTATTAAATTCAGTTACATTAGATACTTGTGCTTCTAACTTGAAATATTTTTCTAGAGGACAAGTAAATCCAGTTGCTTAAGTTCATTAAGGTCTGCCCTTGGACAGGTACCTGGAGAAGAGGAAAGAGACCAGCTAACAGGAAGGGGAGAAGGATAACCATCATATTCCATGCTTTTGGTTGTCAGGGTTGCGTGCTATGCAGCCTGACTGGCTCTTGGACTTTGCTAAATTTCAACTGGAGTCCTTTTGACTGTTCCACAGGAAGAACACTTGCCTGAGCTTGTCTGACAGCAAATGTTCCCACAGGCAGAACTTCTGGAAGGGTTCAGCAGCAGGTTACAGACTTTTAGTCACTCAGGAACTGACAGTCAGCACTTCAGATGGATAAACATGGCTATTCTGGTGTAAAATGTTTCCCACAATGCTATGCTGATGGTTCTACAGACTGAAAGGTTCTTCTCTATTCCATTATTCAACCTTGTCTATTGTGATATTTTAACCACCTAGAAATAACACAAGCTTCGTATTTAACTTATTACCAAGATTTTAGAATGGCAAACCTTTCTGGCATATTTGCCATTATTTGTTTCCAAAATTTCAAGAAATTTGTAGAATTGCCTTAAATCAATGTAGACGACCAACAATCATCTACAAAACAAGTCCTATCAATAGGGCAGAGCTCCGTTTCTGCCCAGCTGTGCTTGTAGCTCAACACACACAGCTCACACATAAATCTCTCAGTTTAGTTTTTACCCATTTGATTTTCACAGGACACCTAGTATTTCCTAAGTAACAGAGGGACAGGCTGGGCTCAGTCATGTGTCTTTTTCTCCTTGGACTTTGAGTGCACAATAGCTAGTGCAATGACTGACCTATAAGGGATTGTGGGAGGAATGAAAGGAAAAAGAAAATCCTTCCTTTTCCAGCTTGGGATGGACACATACCATAGAAAAATTAGCATTCCTGGCCACTTTGATTGGTCATGTTTCCTTTCATTTGACCACATATTCAAATGTTGATTGCAGGAAGAGACATCTTCAACATAGTCTCATCCCTCGAGGAAAATAAAACCTGAAGGATTTCAGCTCTAAAATCATATTTCCAAAATTAATTAAGTTGGGATTTTTGGAGACAACCCTTATCAGACACTTCAGGCTGGCTTTGAACTCATCATAGACCAGGATGGTATCAACTTTGTGGTGATCCTTCTGCTTCAGTTTCCTCAGTTGGAGGATTGCAGACACATCCCCTTATACCTGGTTGTCATTCATTTTTACATGTATAGTATTTCTCTTAAAAGTAATGACCTTGAGTTTGGTTCAGAACTACAACAAAGAGTGACAAAGGATACACAAATAAGAGGAACTACAAAACTCTAAAATATATCTTAAAATATCATCTCAGGTTATATCTACTACTCTCTCTATTTGTGACTCTTAAATGTCATCCCAGCTTTTTTTCTAATTTCTCTAAGCACCAGAAAAGGATTACAAGTAATATAAAGCCACTGACTATCTCAATGAGTAGCCAGGATTTCTGCAGAGAGAGAGGTGGACCAGAGCTACCAGGCCACTGTGTATTTGTACACAAATCCCAGAAGAAGGAACTATTACAGAATATTAGCAGGTTGCATGGAAAAGAATGGGATAAGCTTCAGGAGGTGTGAGAATACTTTGGACATTTCTGTCGCTCTCCTCCTAAGTTTAACACTGAGGAGAAAAGTACACTAGGCCTGGCCTCTCTCAACGAGCCTTCATGGAACATGCATTGGAATCTCAAGGGCCTTTGTAAAATGTCAATTTATTACTGAGTAGGCAGGAGTTCGGCCAGAGCTTCGGAATTTCTAACAAACTCTAGGGCCTGTGGACGCCATTGATGTAAAGATAATAACTTCAGGAGCCACATACTGAAGGTAAACAGACACACACACACACACACACACACACACACACACACACTTGAGGAAACACACACAAACATACTGAACCCCCTTTCAGGAGCTATCCTTTATGGCTTATCTCCTTATTCTGTTTCCTGAAACTTCCTTGAGGTTTGCCGCTGACCATGTGTGAATGCACACTCAGTGTTCTCTGACATTAAAAAAAAACCACGTCAGGCCCTATGATAAGGGGAGAAAATAGTGGTTCTTCCCATTTTCTCTGCATTTATTTGGCTCTCTGAAGTTACTGGTGTGGTATTAGGCACCTCTAGAAACAATATGATTCTTCTTTTTTTAAATGTATTTGGTACAGGGTCTCACTATACAGCTTGGACTCATATTAATTCCTCCTGTTTACAGCCTCCCCCGTGCTGGAATTACAGGTGTGCACCACCACACCCAGACTCAGTGGCCAGCTCAGTGTGCCAGGGGCTGGGCCAGCGAGGCATGTGGTGCGGGGATCGCAACCCACTTCCTACACTTGCGAAAGGAGGCGCTCAGTCTGCGGAGCTATCTTGCCTGCCCAATGTGATTCTTAAGATAGGATCTCTATCTTAAGGTCAGATTTCTACTTCTGAGGAATGAAACACAAACTGTAAGAGAAAGGATGACCATCCAGGATGCATAGACTGTGACAAGATGTTTAAAACGGCGAGTCCAATCTGCGCCAGCGGAGAGCATTCAAGGAAAGACCTCACAAGTCTGAACCAGAATTACATGCAGGGAGGGTTTCCCCCTGCAGCGTCCTCTCCCCCTGCGCCTCTGTGATGCGATGGTGGAAGACACTTCCAGCTCGACCAAATGCAGTGTTGCATTTTCCTTTTCTAATTTCACTGAGCACCAGAAAGGGATTAAAAATAATATAAAGCCACTGAGCATCTGATTGAGCAACCAGAACTTGCACCCAGGAAGAGGTGGACCGCGGACACCAGGCCGCCGCCTCTTTGCACACACGTCTCAGCCACTGCAAGCGTGTGTGTGCAAAAGGAGACACCGTTAATCAGCTCCCTGAGCCTCCGACGCATAAGTAGCTCGTTGGCATGTCCCTTTGGCCTGCTGTACAATTAATTAGGCCACAGTTGTTTATTTTGAGACATTTAACTAGAGACCTTCTTGAGAGAGGCTATCCCTTGTGGGTTGTCCTGATTTTTCTCTAAGTGTGGGAACCTTTGTCTAATTGGATTGACTGTAAGTATAATGACTATGGCTGGAGTTCTGTAAGCAGCACATAAACTGCGGACATTCACATGGAAATGAGGCTAATTACACCGCATAGACGCATCTCACGATTGCACCTGCAGGGCCACAACAACCTCGCTTTAACTCAGTTGCACAAACAAGGACAAAGAGCAGCTGCGTTGGTTTCCACAGTTAGAGTTAAAAAATCTGTAATGATCCCCAACAGAATAGAGGTGCAGGGGGTGAGAGTGAGGAAGGAGAGGATTCTTCCTCCAGATGTTCTTCTTCAGCCACCTGCTGATTGTGCTAATCCTGGGAGTGCTGGGCACAGAGCGCAGCCACCCTAAGCTGCTGCCAGGCCCGGGTTTAGCATCCCGTCGCACTACACCTTCTGACTGGGATTAGAATTTCTCATCTGTCAAGACTCATTAACATGGTGATAGAGATTTATGAAGGAGAAGGATTCTCCAGGGAAATAGAACAAATAAGACATGTGCGTGTGTACGGGTTCCTGTGTTATAAGTAGATGTGTAGCTCTATCGTGTACATGGAGAGAGATTGAGATTTATTAGGAAGCGCTTACTCATTTAATAATGAGGGCAGACAAGTCCCAGGACATGTGATCGGCAGACTGGAGACCCACCAGCGTGGAGAGAGTGCCTCAGGCTGAAGGTGCAAAGGCTTGGGACCAAAGCATCGCCAGTGTTTTCCTTGTACTCCTGAGAGGGCAAACCCTGATGCTCCACCTCGACATCTGCCAGGCAGGATGGCTTCTCCCTTATCCAGGGAAAGGCCAGCACTGTGGTCCTCTTCCAGCCTTCAGGTGACTGGGTGAGGATCATCCACATCAGGGAATGCCATCTACTTTCCATAATCCATCAAGTCAAATATTAAGATCAACCAAAAAGTCCTCACAAAACATATAGGTTAATGTTAGGCTACATGCATGGACACCCTGAGGCCCAAGCAAATGAACACAGTTTTGAAAAGTCAGAAAGACCACGCCTCAAATTATGAAAGGCCTGCTGGGAGATAGGTCAGTGAAGTACACCCAAAGGCTCACCTGCCTCTTTGGTGACTCTACGCATCACCATGGGGCATCATCAAAACTATCAGCTTTTCGTTTTCTTCTTGATCTCAGCTTCTGTTTTCCTTTCCTGAGTCCATCCTTCCCCCGGCAGTAGGCTACTAGACCACAGTGGGCATCGTTTCCCAAACCTAATGATAACTAAAGTTTTGCACAGCCGAGCTGAGCTGGTTGGTTCTTTCAGCATAGAGGAATTTTGTGTTTGTGTCCCTGATGTTGGCTGAGTAAACCATGGATATTCACACGTCCAGATTCAAAATACTCTGGGACTTTTAGAAACATGTCATTACCCATATAAAAATATAATATATTTCTTTATAGCTATGACTCATTTTGGGAACCAAGTAGGATTCCCCAGCTGGGAAACATTATTGACGACAGCCCAAGTCAAATCTACCCTGAGAAGCACCTGAGAAATATACCTCAAAATCTAAGAACAACCGAAAGCTAGTGTTTTGAAAGGAGTGGTTAAGGCTTAAAATTATTTTCTTCTTATTTTTATTTATTTAGTTTTTGCTTTTTAATTTCTTATAACTTTTTTGTTGGTTTCTTAATCTAATTTTGCAGGCTTATATTCTGTAACCTAAACAACTGATTTGAAGATAGCATCATGCGATACAGCAACCACTGTTCAATACTTATAACTTTTTAATTTTTTAAAAAGTATTTAGTACAGGGTCTACAGGATCTCGCTACATAGATCAGACTCCTAGTGATCCTTCCTGTGCTTTTTAGCCCCCGAAGAGTTGGGATTACAGGTACACAGGCACGTGCAACCACACCCTATGTCATTTGCTGTCTCATCTTGCCCCGGGGAAGGGGGTGGCATGGCAGGCCAGGGTCGAAGCTCTGGCCCTTGTGTCTGCCTAAGCAGGTACTTTAATCTGCTGAGCTATCTGGCCAGCACTTTCTATTATTTTTTTAAATGAAATTTTGTACCGTTTCTAATTTTTTTTAATATTTTGTATTCATTAAAAAATATAATAGTAAAAAGAAAAGTATGGGGGCTGGCAAGATAGCTCAGCTGTCTGAAGCACCTGCTTAGGCAAGCTTAGGTAAGCACGCAGGAACCGCGTTTCCATCCCTGGCACCACATGCTGCGCCAGCCCCATCCCTAGCGTGGGCCGAGCCAGCCACACACACACACACACACACACACACACACACACACACGCGTGTCTGAGATTAATTCTGAGAAAGTCCAAATGTTTGTGACAGGTGGGGATACTCACTACTATACTAACGAGGAAGCAGCTTCCAAATGTTTATGAATAATTCTATAGATGTTCAAAGGGGTACCAAGGTACAGAGCAGGACACCCCGGGGCACCCTCATGTGTCCATCTTTATTTTTCAGGATCCACACTTCTTTGACTATTAATCTTCTTTTCATCTTTCCTTTAATATCTCATGGTCTTCAAGGACCAGTAAGAGTTCCAGTCTAGCCAAGGCTTTTAGTAGTTTTCAAAGTGACTGGGAGATACATTTTCCATCATTTTGACTTAACTGCTCAATATTAAGCTGGCTTCACAAAATCTGAGGTACATGAGTTAGACCAAGCTCGCCTCAGAAAAGAACGCTATTTGAATCACACTAGTCATCGTTGTAGGTCTCTCCTCATCTGGGTCTCAGAAAAATGTGCCAGTGTTCCCAAGCTTTTGCAAGGATGAGGTAGGGGATGGTGGGTCAGTGCCACACACTGTGAGTTAATATTCCCTCCTTCGTTTTCAGAGTCAAGATCCTGAGTCATAGAGGGCAAGGAAACTTAATTTTCAAATATGAAGTAAATAAAATAGAGAGTGACCCATCAGCTTTGGCAGGGTAGACTAAGTTCCTCACCTTTTGACTGTCCTGATCTACTCTGATTTGATCTAGGGCTACAAGGGACACTCAATTTTCATCTTGGGCCAATCCAGAAAAGACACATGGGGCTGTGTTTTAAAACATGGGGCTGTTTGAAAAACATTCACACATGAAATCACTATTCACAACTCCTTTTCCAAGAGGTTGGTGACAAAGGAGTATTTCATCCAGTGAACACAACCTTAAAATGTGTGGCTATCACAAAGAACGATTTGCAAAGAGTGAAACATTGCCTTTAGTGAAGGAAGGCATGACACAAACACTTGAGGAAAGTGTACTCAGGGTGGGACAACTCAGACTTGGCTAATTACTGCCTAACAGATGCTAAGACTTTGCCTGTCTTTACCCACACAGTGGCAGCCAGCTGGCTTCTGCCAAAGGGTGCTTAACCCAAGCTGCAGCTCCCCTCATGATACTAAAATCCTGCATCCTGCGGGATAGCTTCCTTCTGTTATCACTGGTGGTTCCAGAATCGTGTTTACTCAGTGAGGGAAAATCATTTATATTTGGAACAACCTAAAAACCACAGCCTGACCAGGATGTTTGGGATTAAAAAAAAAAAAAAAAAAAAGGATTGCAGGATCATAATATGGCATTAGCACTTAAGGGGAACACGAGTACACTTTTGAGGACACCACGTCCAAAGGAGAGTCCTGTTTACCAGCGGGAAGGTTCATTTGATTTGTTCTGTTTTGCAAGGTGTGATATTTCTGCGGTATGTTTTGGTGGCATCATTTCAAATCAAAACAAGAAAAGAGCTTCTCAAAAATAAAACCAGAGGCCAACTCAATAAGGATTTGCTACATCAACCGGTCTTTTTGTTTGTTTACACCATACTTTTTCTTCTGCCTTTTTTGGGGATCTGTATAAAAAGTGTGTGTGCATGTGCACGTGCGCACACACACACACACACACACACACACACACACCTTGATGTACATCAGAGCAGAAGGAAGTGTCATGTCCTCTGATTTCTGGTTATTGTGTTACTTTCAGAGAAAATTGTACACAAATATACATCTATATCAAATACCATCTTTTCCCCCAAAATAAGACCTAACTTGAAAATTTTAGCACAGCTGCTACTGTGCTGATGCCTGGGGACATGCAGAAGGGTCTACCTGGCTATGCTCTGGCTCAGTGTCTGCTCTGCCGTGGGAGGTAAGACAAGATGATTGACGCTGTCACTTTTGATTTCTCATTTTCAAGCTGATTATTTTCTCGTTAGGTCTTATTTTCAGGAAGACACTATGGCAGCAAGTTATGAGGTTATAGATATGGTCATTCTTTAGGATTTTAAGGAGGCTGCATTTCTATCATATTGTTCAGAGAATGATGGCAAGAAGAAGCCTGTACATGCTCGGTATAGGGGCAGTTCTCTCTCTCTCTCTCTCTTTTTTTTTTCTGTATTTTAGGGAAGAGTCTACAGGGTATTCAGGGTCTCACTACTAGGTCAGACACGTAGTGATTCTCCTGTTTACAGCCTCCCAAGAGCTGGGATTACAGGCGTGCCACCACGCCCAGACTTAATTGCCTTCTCAGCATGCCCCAGGGGTGGGGCTGGCATGGCAGTTCTGAGGATCAAACCCCCAGCCCCTGAGCCTGCCCCATTAATAAGCTGAGCCATTTGGCTGGCCCTTGAGGTGCAGTTCTTGGCCCCAGGATTTTCATTCTATGGTTGTTTGCCAGTATGAAGCATTCAGCTACTGCTGGTTAAGTAACTATATCTCAGTTACTTTCACAGATTCAAAGGAAAGAGATAGATAGAACCTAGGTAAATAGTTTAAGATGTAAAACAAAGAGACTCTCTCCTTGTATAACCTGTTCAGACACGCTATCATTTGCTTTCTTCATGTTAAGGGCAAACCTCTGAAGGTGGTTTGCGATTGTTAAGCTAATCTGTGGCCTAGAGGATAAATAAGCCAGCAAAACCTTACAGAAATTAAGGAAGTTACACAGACGTGCCCACCCCCTAGGTTTAACGTTCCGCTTCTATGTGGTTTTGGAACACAGGACAAATTTGACTTGTAGTTGGAAAGAAAGAAAACTGCACCTACACCATCGGGGAGCAGGCTCACCATAACTTAGTGGGGTGGGATGGATGCTAGTGCAAGCTAGCTGCCGCTGGGTTTTATTGGTGGAAATAGATTTTGTTCCCTTTGCCAGATACTGTAAAGAAAAGGAAATCATGTATACCTTTAGCTGAGGCCATTGGGAGGATGAACATTGGTTAAACACATTTGAGCTCATTTATCCATCCATCTGGTGGTTATCTGCGGGACACCCACTATGTGCCAAATCTTGGATGATAGCTATGACCAAGAAAGACCAGGTCCCTTTGCACTTA